>VYZP01026103.1:1050-24671 GCA_013400635.1 Hypocryptadius cinnamomeus
TTCACTTATTGATCTGTCCTTTTCCCTTCCCCACATCTCAGGAACTTCTCCTCACTGTTATTTTTCTGAAAACTGGGGGAATTCCCATTTTCTCCTTATTCAGAGGGAATCCTGTAAGAACGAATAGCCCTGAGGAAGGTATATACCACATAGTTTGTAAGTACTCTTTAACTTACTAAATGGTGGATCCCCATTTCACCATTACAAGTAAACAAGTGAGGAATGTCATCAGGAGATGATGCCTCGACCTCCTTGCTTACAGGTTAATTACTGAACTCAATTTCAGGTTAATTTATGCACTCTGGTTTGAAGTTCTGTTGGATATCTGAATGTAGTTCAAGATAATTTTGTGCTGAGGTGCTTTGCAGACTGGCAATTTGCCCCGAGTAGTGTTTTGTGTCAATCAGGGGCAAGGAGCCGTACTTCAAGGGCCAACAGAGAAAAGGGCCAGGATATATTTTAATGGTGAGCAATCTCAAATAGGTTCCCAAATATCTTGGATGAGAAAGCTCTTGTATCAGCTGCAGGAACTGTCAAAATTTTTTCCTAGGTTCTGACCCCTTGGACTTAAATAGAAATAAATGAGGAATGAGTAAGATAAATAAAGGCAAAAAATGTAAGAAATAGCAAATGTTTGGGGATATAATCAACCAAAAACCAAACAAACCCCCATGTGACATCCCCAAATCTGCCTGCCAAACATGTGATTTACATCTACTGCGAGAGGATGTAAAAGAAAGGTCTAATAACATATTTGATTCTCTTACCCTTCTCCCCTTTTGTTACCTCTGTCCATGACATTTAAGAGCACAGCTGGAGCCCCCCAAGCTAACTGAAGTCATATGATGATTCGAGGGCAGCCAAACATCCCAGCAGCAGTAAGAGGCTGACAGGCTCAGCAACCTTAAAGGATAGCAAAGTGCTTTTTTGAAAGACAGAGAAACAGAAAGATGAGGCAGAGAAAGTGGATAGGAGGGATAGAAGGTTGGGGATACAGACTATTTGATAAAATTTGTCATGTCAATAAAAATATTCTTTTTAATTAAGAATTGCATGTTTTTATTTTTCTTTTCTTCTATTCAAATGGAGGAGTCATACTGAACTATTTGTGGTATGTGAAGTATTGGAAAAATAAACCTGGATAGGAGAGAGCCACAGTTGTTTTCTATGTTCAATTACTTTTTTTAAAAAAACATTCTTGATTACCACCCTTTGCTGCAGGGAGACAACTTTGTGGGCCACGTACTGAATGTCCTCCTGTGCTTTTTGGGATCTGTGTGAATCAGTAGGTGCTGCTAAATCTGGGGAAGAAAAGGATGATCTTCTCAGGACCTGCTCCTAGAGCAGACATTCTGTGCTATCAGGCTATCAGCAAAAGGCTCCTCTCATTATTCCTGCTAGGATGAAGTCCACATGGGACATGTGGCTGTGTTGAGCCCTGCACTGGTGTTCTTTCCTACTGTGGACTAATTTAGTGGTTGGCAACAACAGTTAAAATTCCACGAAAACCAGGTGAAAAATATTAAGATTTGCAGCTGAATATTAGAACAAAATGCAGCCTAAGAGGTAAGAGGTCAGGGATGCTGTTCCTTGGTTTGAGTCCATGTGGCTGTAAGTCCAGTTAAAACTGGCAGCAGAGAGCCAAATGAAGTCAGCTGTGGAGCGGGGCTCCTGCTCCCTTACGTTGTTGAGATGGTGTGATGAGGAACGAAGGATTTTCACAGCTGTTAAGATCTCCATGGCACTGTATTACTTTAAATCAAAGAAAAAATTTCTTTCAGGGGATTGGGTTTTTACACCAAAACCTTCACCGAACAATTATGGAAATAAAAAAATTGTCTTGAACCTTGAGCTTCAGAATGGAAATTATACCTTGTAGAGGAAAACCACAAATATGATAAACTTTATTCTTCATTCATCATACAATCATAGAATGATGGAATGGTTTGGGTAGTAATGGAGCTTAAAGGCCATCAAGTTCCAACCCCCTTGCCACAGGCAGGGGTGCCACCCACAAGATCAGGTTGCCCAGGACCCTGTTCAACCTGGCCTTGAGATTTCATATCTGTATCTTTATTTCAAGGTAGCACAGCAGAGACAAGAGGGCTGTGTGTTTCCTCTTGAGCTATTTTATTTGAGCTGCACAGTCAGTCTGACCAGAACAGCTTCCCCTCCATGCAGAATGGCACCATGCACTTTGTTGGCATTTGGCATCAGAATGAGAGCATTTAGCAGTCATCTCTGTCACTCTGGTACAATTTGGTTATAGACACGTATATGAGATTACTGGGAATAAGAAATATGATTTGCTTTAATCCCAAAATTATCTACATGAGGGACATCTCCTCGGAAGTCTGCAGATCTACATTCCCACAGATATGTATCATATTACGCCACAAAAAGATACACTTAAAGAGCCTTGTGCTAGGGTCTTTCAGAGAAACATGACAGGAGCCCCTGAGAAAAATTCAGCCCTCCATTCAACAGCAAAATCCACTACCATGTCCCACATATCACTTAAATTAATTTAGTGGTGACCATCACAAAATATGTTTATGTTATGTTATGTTATGTTATATGTTATGTTGCAGATACAGGTTGAATATAATCACAGATAGACTGATTTTGCAGGGTCTTTCCATTGCTAGATCACTCACCTCGCCACCATGTATGATGGACAATGTAGAACCCACACAGAACAAGAGATCCACAAAGGCCAAGGACACCTTTGTACAGAGGATTTAGAAATATAAAATTTCGATTTAATTTTGATTTTGTAAAAAATGATGATAATTCTTCATGTAGCTAATCCTCTTCTGGTATTTTCTTAGTTAAATGTCTTATTGTGACATAAAGCAACTAAAACCAATGAAATAAAACATTAAATTTAAAATTTAGGTTCAATGTTATTAGAAAAAAAATTGTCAGAAATTCCTAGAGAAATAGAAGATATCAAACTAAATTACAGGAAAATAAAGCACAAAGATATTTGGTACTGCCAGTGCTGGATATTGTAATGAGACATTCTGATAGCTCTGTCAAATTTTCTCTAGAAAGGGCTGAGAGAAACTTTTTCCTCATTGTAAATGGAATGCGCACATAAACTCTCTCTCTCACACCTCATTTCAGAACTCCATCCCCATGCAACCTGGATGGATCTTGTTTCATATCTGTGTAATTTTACATTAACCTGTGGTTTTCGAGATATCTTTGCCTAGGAATACTCTCCCCAGATCTGCCACAAACTTTGTGAGACCCAGAAATCATCTTTTGGTTGCATCTGTAACAATGACTAAAAAGGAGGAGCACCACTGGTGATCTGCTGTAAGGCAGTCAGCACTGCACTTTCAAGTATGTTTAAATTAAACTTTCATGGTCTACTTATTTGAAAAATTCACACCATGGGGAAGAATTTTGCAAATTACTATGCTCCCTTTGTTCCCAGCTTAGCAGCCTCTGCTCCTTACTCTCTATAGATACCGTCAGCTCTAACAGGAGAGAAGAGAATAGGTCATTTAGGGAAATATAGAAGTTATTTGCTTACTCTGTGCATAGATGACAGAATGAATGAGATAAATGAGAAATTCAGGGCCCTACAGCAGTCAGGAAAGGGCTTGAACTTTCTTTAAATACCAGCAGTTTTGGAAGTCTGGTCAATTGATCCTGGATAAAAGAATGCTGTTGGTATCTCAGTAAGCTGGTTAATGTGAATTAGACTAAAGTGTTTCAGAGGTAATGGGGAAAACCCGGTCAGCCAAAAAATGCATTAAGAAAATATGTCTTAAAAAATGTAACTTTACAGAGCTGTCAGCAAAAGGAGGGTGCGTGTCACGCCAAATGGAACTGCAACATCTTCCTGACAACTTTCAGTTCCATTAGCAACTGAGGATGCCCATGAATTCAAGTGTTATATCCATTAGTGAGCAGTTCATGCTCATCTTTATTAACTGAATCACTGTCCATCTCACAGACTGTCTTTGTTTTTCTTAGAACACCAGGAAAAATGTGCAACCAAACTTTACAACTGAATTTAATCTTCTTTTGCATCGACAGAAAAAGACATGCATGGATGCAATTTTTCTCTTAAGAAAAAAACCCAACTAAACCATGGATTAATTTGGGCCCAAGATGTGCTTTGGCACCAGGTTAT
This sequence comes from Hypocryptadius cinnamomeus, assembly GCA_013400635.1. Taxonomy (NCBI): domain Eukaryota; kingdom Metazoa; phylum Chordata; class Aves; order Passeriformes; family Zosteropidae; genus Hypocryptadius; species Hypocryptadius cinnamomeus. The sequence continues at coordinate 5,201 of VYZP01026103.1, forward strand.
ACTGAAATAGCAGCCAGGGTCACAGATGCTCTCCCCTCTCTCCTCCTGCCTGCTGTATTTCACACCAGAGCCGTGCATAAATGCAATCTCTACATTCATGGAATGAAATACAAAAACTGTGCCTTCCTTACTTCCCTAAGACTATACAAGGTGAGGTTTCAAAAAGCTTTTAAGAGACTGAAACTCAAAATTGCTGGCTGTTGGGTACCTGAGTCTAAAATATCAGTCTGGACTTTGCTCCCCTACTTATCCTCTGGAAGTTCACAATAGTTTGTCAAATAAGAAGTCCTAAGGTTTGATGCCTAAGCACTCTCAATATTCATGAAGGTAGAGGAAGAAAAATTATGAGAGAGTGTGATACTGTAATGCAATAGGCATTCAGGCAGACTGGCAAGCCTAGGGTCTGTACTCAGAGTCAGACTTCTCCTTTTCATCCAGTTGCTGCTCAGTAAAAGGAATGGGAGATGGAAGGTGCCCTATTGTATAATTTATGTCACTCTTTTTGGAAGACTAGCTTTGAACCTGCAGGCCAAAAAGAATTTTGATCTCAATCTCTTTCTCCCTGCATGATTGCTCTAGCCATTAACTATGATGCAATGTTATGATGAACTGTGAGTGGCTGACATGTCTTGCACTGAATTTATTGCTTTGGGGTGATTCTAGGTATGCTTTGAGCAAGGCTGCTGGGTATGGCTGGCCAGAAAACCCGTACACTTGGGACATTGTGTACATTTCAGTTGGCTTTGAGGAGAAGAGTGTTTAGATGTTCAGCTCAGCAGGCACAATGTAATTAATACAGAACTTATTTAATGAAAACTCAAAATAAAATCTAGTCTCATTCTACATCTCTGTTACATAGGATATTTCCTTACATCTCCTTTTGTGTAGCCAGTATGATATCCCCATAATGCTGACATATAATTATTTAGTTCACCACACCTGCAAATACATAAAGGTTGTGTTGCAGCTCAATCATTCTTTCATGCCAGAAACTTGAAGGGAAGTGTTTCATGTTCTGGGATATGAAGATGGAAAGCCTGCTGACATAGTGCTGAAGGACTGTGAAAGGCAGAGGGCTGAAGCTAGGGCAGTGTCACCAATACTGATTCTGCAGCAGCTGCTGGACCGAACTGTCCCCACCTGGGCATGGGATTTGTTTAGGATAATTGGTTCACTCTGCAAGAGAGTGCAGCAGCACACTGTTTCTTATGTAGTGTGTGTGCACCAGGAAAAATGCAAAACCTGAGAAACAGAGCTATTTTCCAGGCTAGAAATAGGCTCTGGTGGTAATACCATTACACAAGGGCACTTAATTACCTTCTTGTACTCCTGCAGTGGAAGGGCCAGGAATGGATGGTGGGAGGCAGAACCAGGTCTCCCTCTCCTTCCACACTGACCCTCTGTACAGGAGAGAGGTTCTGCTATGACAAGTAGAAATGAGCACTTATCTCTGCAGAGCCTTAGGAGGAATTCCCTGAGGAGAATTTAAGAATACACTTAGCTAGTACCCAAGAGGCACCTCCCCAGAGCAGTTCTGGGCTCCAGCTGATGTGTGCTATAGTTGGATAGCAGAAACACATTCTTTCCGTTCTCTTTCTTCCCAGCTGCCCCAGGACTCCAGAGATGTGTAGGTGCTTTTTGCCCCTTCTTTTTCCCTTCCATGTTTTGCTTGCATTAAGACTGAAGCTTGCAATGGTTAATTTGGTTGCACTCCCTTCAGCACAACAGCATGAGAACCTATTGAGAAGGCTGACTTCCTTAATTACAGAAATAGGGGTCTGGAGGCATAGAACTATGTTTTTCAGCAACAGAAATATGTTGTGCAAGGCAAAGTCAACTCCAAGCATGTCAAGAGACATGTTATTCTCCTTAGTTGCTGATGTTTTAGCAGAATGGCAAAATGCATTTCTGTAGAGGTGGTTCCAAAGACAAATGTCTTTTCCAAACTGTTTTATCTGTACATAGTAATATTTTATGTAATAACACAAATTTCACCTGCTACATTACATGGAGTCATCTTTAGAAGCCAACCCACAAAAAAAATCTGCACCCAATTTGTTGATCCGTAACATCAAGACTCTGAGAACGAAACATGATTAAGCATCATTTTTAAAAAGACAAGCAGTGTAGTACAAATTACAGTGTACCACATCAAAGAAAACCCAGGAACACAAAATCCACAGAACAGCTTGAAGAAGTTATTTAGAACAGGAGCATAACAAGGATCTGAGGCCCCATTTTGGGAAATTTCAGTCTACCCTGCTAGATGGTTTTCAGGTGGGCAGTAAGACCATACAGAGTAAAATATTATAGCTGATAAGCACCAGCCATGGAATCAAACAGTTTCACGGAAATCTTTACGGGTCCAGAGCTTGCATCCCTTGAAGCACTGCCCGGCCACTCACTGTTTGCTCAGGCTGCTCCAAGGAGAAATGGACAGAAGAGCTCAGAGGTAACGGGGCTCACCAACAAAGCGTGAAAAGCCATCAGAATGTCTTGAAACTTAGTAGTAGCTATTATAGGACTCATATGCTTGTGTGGTTTGCTCTGAAGGCTCCTCTATCCCCTTTGGGTTGCTGCTGCAGTGGCTGAGGTGTGCCTGGCTGTACAGCAGCACCTCATTCTCTGCAGGAGCCAGGTTCCAGATCAGCAGCTTTGGAGCTGGGGGTCACCCAGGCTCTTCCTGCCCCACAGAGAGGCCCCCACAGCCAGCGGGCCCTAAGGGCTCCCTGCCACAGCCACTGCCTTTCAGAAATCTGGCATCTGCCACAGCAGCAATTTTGTTCTTAGATCCAAGTCATACACATCAGCAAAAGTTTTCTTCCCATGCCAAGCACAAATAAAGGAGAGAATAAACTGTAAATTAGGCGTACTAATGGAAATAGAAAGTTGTCAACAAAGTTGATGGTGAGGGAAGATCATTTCAGGCTGACAGTCTTCACATCCATGTTGAGCACTGACATTTGCTAATCTCCCTTCAAGCTCAGATAAGTCTCTTTCAGAGTGCTTCAAATCCCTGAGACATGTCAGCCACCCATGGACCACAGGAAAATGCTGTGAGGTTTCCAAGGGTCTGGAGGAATCAGTAGTCTATTTTTTAAAAATTAATTAAACATCTTCTGAATCATGTGAAAAAAAATCATCTGCATATAGTTTCCTTGCAATAAGATTTTCCTTATCTGTGTATCATGCTTCCAAAACACTGAATCTCCAATATTCAGGTAAACATGTTGCAACAATTTTATAGAGTAAGCAAAAGAAACTCTCCTTTTTGACAGCAATTTCACTGCTTTATAATGAAAAGTATGGTAAAATAAATTTACCATAAAAATAAAATGTAGACAAATCAAGAAAACTAAGTACTAGTACTTCTTTTTTTAAGTAAGTACTTTTTAAAAAAAATAAGCTAATGTTTTAAAATAAACAGCACAAATATGACAATAAACCTTTTATTTATTTTCTTTTCAAAAGGATTGCATCTTAATATCTGGATAATTGTAGGATAGAGGTTTCTCTTTAGTGGCCCAGGTAGGCTGAGAAAGTGAGACATTCTTGCTCTTTGTCAGGACTTCACCCAAAAGATATAAGGTGTGTGCTCATATTTCAGGGTGAGTAAAAAAAAAAGAAGCAAGTTTTACTTATTTATTTTAAATTGACAGTTCCTTGGGATTTTAATGTGGATTTTAAATGACATCTATTAACTATGTTTATATCTGTACTCTGAATACTCAGTGGCCATGAAAGATCCTCTGAGGTGCTTCTGTTGACACAGCACCATGCTGGAGTTTTGAGCCAGCACTCAGTACAGAACACTTCCTACCAAAATGCTCCCTCCTCTTCTCACAACCCATGCCTTCCTAGCTCTTGGTTAATAATCATATTTTGCACTGTTTGAGAGCTTTAATGTATACAGATAGGACTCTAGATGCCACCCTGAACCAACTTTCCTTAATGTGGAAAATCTGGAAGGAAAAAAACAAAAGGATGAAAAAGTATAAAGACAACTTATTTGATTGAACTCTTTATCTGGATGACTTCAAATACTTTGACATCTATCTATATTTTTATTTGGCAAATGAATCAAGAATAATTAAATGAGAATGGCAACATCTGTCACCAATCAACAGACGTGCAGTAAAATTAAAATGTTATTTCTTTCTCCTGAAATCCACTTTTTTTCATCTGATGCCATTCATTGAGATCAGATGCATTTCACTTGAGCTGTGTCAGATCTTGGAATCACATAAGTAATACAGTCCTGAAGGCCAATGGCATGGGAACAATGGAATGCGTAACAATATAATCAGCAGTGAAATCTATATTTAATGTGTGGCATTTTAACGTTATAAAATGTGATGATTTTTAAACCTCTTTGTTCTTTGTCGCCAGGTTCTACGGCTGCTAAGAGTTTTAAACTTGTGCCATTTATCTTAGCTGATGCCTTTTTCTAATTTTTTTTTTTTGGTTTCTGACTTTGGAAATTATTATATAAGACACATGAAGGAGACAAGTGAGGCTGAATAAATGGATAAAACAGTCTAAACTGTGCTTAGCAAATGTTAAGCAGAGCCAACAACTTTTTAAACTTGATGGTCTCTTAATCGTTTGCAGTTTCACAGAAAGAAGATTTCTTGTTTCAAAAGCTACCATGGCATTTGATAGCAACAATTTTATTGCTGGGATTACTCGAGCTCTAGCACTTTTTAAATGAAAATGTTACTTTGCAAGAAGAGAAAAATTCTAGGTCAGTTCAACAAATTTCATTTCTACTCACTCTAGTAAATGACAGACACAGTTTTTAAACTGTTCACTTTTCGGAAGATCATAAGATAGTCTGGTTTGGAAGGGACCTTCAAATATCACATAGTCCAGCCCCCTGCAGTGAGCAGGGACATCTTCAACTACATTAGGCTGCTCAGAACCACTTCCAATCTGACCTTGAATGTTTGCAGGGATGGGGCATTCACCCCCTCTCCAGGCAACCTGTTTGAAACCATTGCATCTTGTCCTGTCACAAGAGGCCCTGCTAAAATGTCTGTAGGCACTGGAAGGCTGCAATAAGGTCTGTTTGGAGCCTTTTCTTCTCCAGTATGAAGGCCAGCGCTCTCAGGCACATCTCTCCACATGCCTGTCTTCATAGGAGACGTGCTCCAGCCTTCTGATCAACTTTGTGGCCCCCCTCTCAACCCGACCCTACACTTTATATTTCTAACATTAAACCCAAGCCTTCACTAAGCCAGTGTCAAGGGGATGGTGCTAAGGATATGACAGGAAAGGCAGGAAGGTTACAGATAAAGAAGATCCCTTTATCAAAAGGCTGTGGTACAGGGACAGGAGCCCAAACATGGCAAAATCCTTTAGAAACCACTGCTAGGAGTCCCTAAGGAAGCCAAACGGGGTTTGTAGGCAGAAGAATTTAAGTAGAATCACAACACACATTGGGACTCTGGAAGAAAATATCTCATACTGGATTAATTCCACATAACTCTGAGCAGTTGCTGTTAGAAGCAAAGGGCTACCACTAATTGGCACTGCCTCTGCCCTTGCCTTTCCAATGACCTGACCACAACTCTGTTAAAAGAGATGCAACCTTTGACAGTGGCTTTAAGTAAGGAGGACAAATGATGGCAGTGGCTTAAGCACTGGCCTCATCCTAGAAGAGGACTTTGCTGGTTGTGCTCATAGCTCTTGGGATCATTAAATTGCTCCTAAACTGTGAGTTGGCACATTCTACAGAGCAAGGAAAAAATGACAGCAGAAAAGGCAGAGAAAACACAGTAGAAAATGGCACATCTGACACCAAGGAGGACACAGCTTTGGGCAGGGACTAGTAAGGGTGCAATATGTTTTCCTGATGAGGAATTCTTAGAATAGCCCACAATCAAAATGTGGAAGGAGTTTTCTCTGAGCCACACCTGTAAATGCAGAGAGGTACATTACAGGTAACTACACATGACCTGTGCAGTTAATTCCCCCACTGGTTTGTTTATGTGAGAGTATTCCTTCAAATCAACACACAGAGCCATCCCTAGGAAATGCACACTGCTCTTCTACCTGGGCTTTTCACCCATTGACTAATCATTTGCCTTTGGAACAACCTGAATGTGTCCTTTGCTCTTTCAGACTTTTCTGTCTTATTTTGGGACCTGATGATTATTCCTGTTTGTCCACTGCTTTCATTCCACCTAGTTTTGGAGACCCAGAAAAAAACTGGCAGTGCTGTTGCAATTCAGAAAAACTATAAGGATTTTCAAGCCCATCAAATGTGATTAACCTTAATTGAGTAGTTGATTTATTGAAGCAAGGGCCAATACCTAAAACTGTAGCAACTTTACCAGATGAACAATTTTAACAGACCCCCATAAACCTGACTTTTTATCAGCTGCCAAATAGATTTGGCATACTTTTTGTCAGAAAGAAAAATAGGCATCAGGACATCTCAGTTAATGAAGTGAGCCTTTTTTCAGACTGGAAAACATACATTATTTGCTGTATTTTGACATTCTCTAGGTCCACTTCTTGCCTTCCTCTGGCTGAAATGGCTCACACATGAAAGGAAAGAATAGTCCTTCAGGACAAACGCAGGAGCAGAGAATTGAGTAATGCAATACATTTGGGAGAAAAAATGGAAATTCAGACTCTGGGTTTCTCTATGGAATCAAAATAAATCTTGGGATTTTCTACCTGTAAGGCAGCCTGTAAGATTTGGAAGGGATGGAAGCTTATCTGAGAGCCAGAGGAGATGGAAGTGGTTCTTCAAACCCAGGAAAACACTAAGACTTGCAGGACTAGAGTGCAGAAAAGGGTGTGATGGGGAACAAGGAGATTCATATTCAAAGCATTTGATTCAGTCTACCTCATTCAATACTCTGAGCTAATTCAATTTAAAGAGGTGCTGTGTTTTAGCTTGAATGTTTGTATTCTAGTAAAATCTTGTTTTCGGAACATGGAAACCTTTCAGTATTGCTTGGTACACTCACTCTCCATAAGCAGTGGGGCAATCTGCCTCCAAGTCCTGGCCAACTTGAGGCCCTCCTGTAAACAAATGCAGAAGTTTGAGGGGGTCAACATTGCAGAACTACTAGCAACACCAGGAAAATGAAAAGAAATCAGATCTGGAGACTGGAGCTACACAGGACTTTGGAGATTGAGGGCTACACTCCGTGCTGGATCTCAGATATTTCTTTTGCACTCAGCTATTTTGTACTGCCAGATTTTGAGAATATTCCATGTTTTTCAGAGGTTTCTCTATGCATTGCAAGCAAGACATAGCTGTTTCTGCATACTCAGAAACCTCAGATCGATTTGATGTGCATGCACAGAGAAATCCAACCACATGGTTGTGAGGCTGTACAGTTTCCAGAAAAAACTGGGTGGACTTATGGCACATGCATGTATCAATGACACAGCACTTCCATATTAGTTGCAGTACTTCCAAAAAGCACTGGATCTACAGCACATACTCTGCAATATAGATTTGCACATGTACAGCCAATTGGACTTGTCCAGAGATGTTGAACTTCCTGAGCACTTGCAGACCACGAGGAAAGCATTTGCTGCTGGTCCTCTTAGATTTGCAGTGCATATATAATGTGGTGCATGTGTCCATATTTTTGTGTGGGAACACCTGGGCAGAGCTATGGGGGCAATAAACAAGTGTTCAGAGCAGTGGAAAATTAATGGAGGAATATCATGCTAGGTGAATCAGAAGAAAAAGGTTGTGACAAATGGCAGTTTGGTGGGTGTAGGACAGTTAACTGTGGCAATGGCAGTGATCAGCACTGTGTGGGGTCTCCTTGGAAGTACCCAGGGCTTTTAGTGACATGGGGAAGGAAAGAAAGAAAAGGCTTCAATGACATTCTGCAGGAACAACAGATCTATCAGAGGTTCATATGAACACAGCGGGAAAAACAAAAGCTACAGGAGAAATTGTATATTCTTAGCTCAATGTACTGATGGACTACAGCATGGGATATTTCAGCACACTGGTTTTCCTGGAGGTCTTGGGAGGGTCTTAGTTTTGTTTTCCTTGTATTTAGGAAATAGCAACAGAAATATTATTCCTGGTGCCATATGTACAAGCAGCAGGTTTCCTAGGGTGCTGCTGAGGGATGCACTGGGAGCCATGGAAAACACATACAAATGCATGTGAGACTGCAGAGAGCCCACTGGAGAGACTCCAGCTGCTTTGCAGACTCCTGGAGGCACAGAAAACACATTTCAGTCTGCACCACAAGTCAGATTCACTCTTGATGGCATAGGCAGGTGAGCAGTTCCACTGCATCACAGAATCAAAGAATATTCTGAGTTGGAAGGGACCCTCAAGGATCATCGAGTCCAACTTTTAAATGTATGTGCAAAGCAGATTAAAAGATCAGTTTAATAATTTTTATGAAAAGTAGCCACTGCATATGGCAAAGTAATTTTCAAGTCTAGTGTCTCAACCATTCATTTTTTAGTATCCTGAAGGGAATTAGAGCAATTGGACTAATCGCCTAACAAATTGCCTTTGTGGACCAAAGCCTTTTATAAATGCTGTAAGACCAGAAAAGTTTTATTTTCTTGCTCTTCTATAACCAAAGGTGTCCAAACTAATTTTTTTTTAAACTTTGGCATTATAAGTACATCTCAGGCAAAGCTTTTCTTTACCAAGTCATAGCTGTAAGCCAATTCTGATGTCCAAGTTATAAAAAGTCCTTGAAAACAGCAACATCTAATGGAAAAAGTGTTGGTGAGGCAAATGTGCCACTATAATAGCACAAAATATCTGTTTTTTCTATACACTGAGCCTCACTGCAATCTTTCTGTGAGGAATTTCTATTGCTAGAATATAATTTCCCAGTGGAATGCATATTCTTTATAGTATTGATGAATTAACCTCCCCCATTTTCTTCAGGTAGGAAATTTTTATTCTTGTGTGCCTAATATTCTGAACAATACTTTAAATACTGCACATCAAGTATTGACCATTTTGATGTCTTATTTCTAGTAAGAGTTAATAGCAATTATGTTAAAATTTGACCAAACTTCTTTTTAGCATTTCTTCCAAAAAATCTTCCCTGCATAGCAGAGCACACACTTTCCTCAATCTTGGCATTTTGCTCCTCGGCTGCCGTCATTCCATCTGAAGCATTTACTTTGAAATGCCTGCCAAATATTTTTGCCCCGGTACCACAATAACAGTGCAGCAATGTGGGAGTGATTCAGCTCTGTGCGTTTACAATGAGAGCAGAGAAACAGGCTCAGGGAAGCACTCCGTGAGATGGGTTCTCCTAGTGATATCCAAATCCTAAGCAGATCTGCTAAACCTCGTTAAAGGTCACGCATTTTCTAAGTTACTGTTTCTTCTGATAAACAAGACAGCTTGGATGTGAGTTGTTTGGGTTTTCTTGTCCACTTTCAGAAATAAAACTCAAGTACATTCTAGATAGAACAGCATTAGGCAATATCTTCAGTAATGCTAATCTGCAGAGGTCCCCTGAGAGCAGAGGAATTCCCGATTCACAGAAGCTGGCTCCATGGTCCTTCTCTGAAGGTACTTATATCTGGCAGAGTTGCTGAGGGTGTTTGGACAGTGCATGACCTGTCCATGTGTTTTCCCTGGGAGAATGTGAAGCACACCATGAGACCTGCTGTTAAACTTTAACACTGAGGTATAGGGAGCATTTTCCAGCAGTCAGGATCTCCAGGCTTAAACTCGTTCAGATTCTGGCCGCCTTGTAAATCTTTCTTGCCCCACTTCAATGGAGATAAGAGGGATTGTATGCTTGAGGTTCAGTTGAGAGAGACCACCCAAGTGCTCTCCCAAGTGCTCATTTCACTTCTCCTGACCTCCTCTGATATGCCCATCAAAGCAGCAATTAAAATTTGTGTAGAGCAAATGTGTTCCATCAATCTGCTTTTCATCTGGCTCTACAAATACTTGAGACCTGAGTAAGCAGCTGAAAATTTTAGAAACAAGAATGAGTAAATGTAAAGACAGATTTTATTTTCTCCTGTTCTGGAGCAGGATGATCTGTTTACCTTTCTGAAAGAGCTGTCAGCAGAGTGGTCATCAAGAAATATGAATTCACAAGTGGTGCACTCCTAGGAAAACAAGTACATGTAGAAACTTGTTCCTTCTATTTTCAAGATTTTTTTTCCTTTGCTATTTGTGTTTGACAGCAGACTTTATTTTTTTTTTTTTTAGTTCCAGTGCAGCCTTTTAATAGGTGCTTAGTAGTCTGCTTTACTAGATGGGGCTGAACCTGCAAACATTTTGCTCACCTGTTTGGCTGCAGTTGTACAAGCACATAGGTCAGGAAAGTCAAGTGAATAAAAGAGGCACCATGATACATTCAGTTCAGTTCATCCACGTGCTGCTACATGTATAAACAGCAGGAATCCCGCTGTACCATTTAAACAATCTCCCGTGTTATTCTCTGTGGACTTGAAGCTACCGGTGTCTTTTCATCACCAGGCTAGTCTTACTAGCTCCAAGGGATAGTTTACAAAAAACTGAGAAGAGAAAGTGCTTTTTTGGGGACCTAAAGTTTACTCTTGATGTGGGCATTGTGTTGCAGTTGGAATACATGGACATACTCCACCCAGCAGGAACCTATTGCTCTATTCGTAGCACTGCAGAGCCAGGACTGCCAAGGGTCACCAAGGAGGAGGTTGTGCAGACAGTGAGGAGCTGGGGCTCAGGAGAGTGTGTTGTCCATAACCTCTTCCCTTCAGCCTCAACCATTGTCTCTGCCTGCAAGACAGCATGCAAAAATACTTCTCCTTCCCCAGACACAGCTTGTCCCCACTGTGATATGCAGTGCAATTCCTTATGTGGGCTTTCTGAAGTTGGGTTCTAAATATATTTGCCCTTTCCTGTAGATTTGGGCCTTGCAGACTCATACAACACATACACCCATACAGAGAAATGCAACAGAAACCTCTTCTGCAGTGTTTTGGGCTTTGCACACCCACACAGGGGTTTTATTTAGTTTGGTCTGTAATCTTTGGGTATGGGATGTTCTTGCTAAATCATCTTGATGTCTAGGAGACGTGCACTGGAGGAAATCCAAATACAACTGCCCTGTTCCCTGGATCTGGACAGAGCCATGCTCATATGTACCAGGAACTTGTGCTACTCTGTGTTGGGGGTGTGTACCATTCTCCACATAGCACCATGGTCTCATGTCTTCTGCAAAGAAAGACAACTGTGAAGAGCATGAATAACCTTGTGTACCTTTTGACTGGTCATTGTGTGGAGGAAAGGAATGAAAAGTCTTTGGACATTTCCCTGTTTCATGAGCACCCACAGAGGTGAAATCTGTAAACAGCCCTGAGCACCCTGCAGCCCAGTCCCACTGGAGTCAGACACACTGCACTCCCTTTGATGTGGACCAGGCCCTTAAAGGTGATATAGACCTGAATGCCTCTGCATCTGCCTCTAAGTGAACATATGTGTGTTAATCATATGATCACAGCAGCACAAAACTGCCTCTGCTGCTATGCTCTGACCAGTGTGGTGGTGGACACCAGCCACACTTGCAGCAGAAGGAGCTGCTCTCTCATACACTGCAGGTGTTGGACAGTCTTATTTTTCTTTCTGGGGATTTGTATAACTGCTCTCATGTCAGTGTTTTGTATCTTCTGGGAGGCTAGCAAAGTCAGTTACTTGATTTATCTCTCTTCATTCTCTCCAAGTGAAAAAGAAATTATGAAAATTGTTGCAAAGGTACTCGGTGGAAATCCGAGATAGATCAGAACAAACAGGAGACAGGAGAACGAATAATCTGTGCAGATGGTTGCTGAGAAAAACTGGGCTCCTGTGCTCCACAATTGTTTTTGCAGGTGGCATCTTTCCCTTCTAAAGCTGAAGAAGTCTGAAGTCTGGATGGGTTTGAAAGATACAAATCTGCCTTTGAATTCTATTGTTATTATCATGGAATCATTTTACATAATTGACACCTTTTACATAAAAAAATTATTTGGAAGGTATTTTGTTTATACTGTAGCTAAAACCTACCTGAGTTGTCTAGTCCCACTGAGCCATACAGTATATTCATCAATGCATAGTTCTCTTGCATTTCAGCATTTGTTATGAAAACCAAAATTCTTACTCTGAGTTATTTATGCTGGCAGTGCTTCAAAGGGAGCAACTGCTTTACTTCATGCCAATCTCTGTAGCAGTGGGGAAGAGTACCTCTCCTAAGATCATTTATATCTTGTTAACCTTTCCATGCAGATTTGTCTGAACACATTTTTTTCCTTTAGTGCATACCTGCAATGACAGGAACTTGTTTGATAAGACACTGATATAAGACACTGATATTCTTGTTTAGTGAAAATAAATATACCTGTGAATCCAAACACCTTTTATTTTCTTTCTTCACTTGTTTACAAAACAAATACAAGAATTTCCAAGAAAATATAACATCCTACCCCTTGCATGGAAGGGCAGCCATAACACTGTGTTGCTCCAAGAGCTGAAAATGAAGGGCTCATCCTCTAAACAGTGCAAAGTGAGCATTAGTCAAAAGGGACACTTTATTCCGGCGAGGGTAGATCCAAATCTGCTAATTTTACATCAGTAACTCCTCCAGTTATTTCCCAGAAATTTTACCATACACATGTGCAGGTCTTCCACTCTGGGCTATGTCTTGACTTGTAGCATAATCAAGACATTCACAAGACCAGGTAAATTATTGCCATCACTCCCACTTATCTGCTCTTTTAATTGCTTCCAGAAAATGTTGAGGACTTATGGTTTGTTTTGCAGAAGGAAAGCATCAGACATGGCTTTGTGGGAGCTGAAATACTGGAACCACAGCCATGCCATGGGGTGGAGAAGGGTGTGCTCTGCCGAGCAGGGTCTTCTCCTGGCAGTAGGGGAGGCTGGGCTCCTGCACCAAGCTCACCATGCAGCTCACCATGCTGCACTTTCTCTCTGCCAAGGAAAATCAAAGCATGGCAAAATGTTGCCAGCAGTGATATGAAAATGGAAACCATGCTCATAAGTAAGGTGAGATGCTGATAAAATCACTGTACTGCATGGTGTCGTGACATTACAGCAGTCCAGGTCTGAAGCACGTGTGTATTTTCCAGTTACTGAAAATGGAAGATGGTGCACCATAAGGAGCAGTTCACTAAATATCATGTTAAGTGGAAAATAAGTCAGAGATTTAGTGCTCAGGAAAGCTCCAGATTACAGTGGTTGTGTAATGACTCTCTTGCAACATGCCTAATTTTGTTCAGGTAAGATCAAGCCACACTTACCTGTTCAGGATTTCTTCCTGGAACAGATATATGTTTATATCTTCGGACAGAGATTATGTATCATTTCCCTGAAGCTAAACAGAAATATAGCACAAACCATTTTTTCCCCAGTTTTCAGTATAGAAAGGTTGTGTTTAAGTTAGTAACCAATGCTATGGGACAAGCCCCTGTTGAGCCTGGTGTTGAGACTACTATATTTATCTTCTAAGGTAATTTTGGAATAACTCTAATCCTATCCCATAGACCCAAGAGCAACTGCACTGTGTCAGGCAGGCCAAAATGCAGTAAATAAAAATGGCTGGGAGTTCTGCTTTGAAAGCACCTATCTGATCTGAATTAAAATTCCGATGTCCTGTAGTTTTAGCATAGGTGTAACCTGGATCTGCTACATTCCCTTCCGCTGTCTCTGACTAAAGTACACTGGATTCTTCAGAGGAACANACTGGATTCTTCAGAGGAACAAATACTCATCTAACAGCAACTGCAATACACTTTATCTTTATTTGGAAGGCATTTGTGGGTCACCACATAAGTCACTCAACAAAGGTGCCAGAAGTACTACTGTGCATTGTGAGAGATTGCTTCTTCTGCAGAAATAGAAAAGTACTAAGAGAGAAAACCAGAAGAAATATGTGATGTCTGAAAACAGATTTTTCAAAGCTCCAGTCTCTGTCATTTAGTTTGTTGAACACAAATAGATGCAATTACTGCAAATCTGGTACAACAGCAAGTGATGAAAACTTAAAATTTATGAGTACCAGTAATATGTACACAACAGAAGATAATAATAAAAGAAAAGAAAAGATAATTAAACACGCCCATGGTNAAAGAAAAGATAATTAAACATGCCCATGGTTACACACATAATGTCTTTCTGCTATCATATGCTTTGAGTTACCTTTACATTTATGTATTTTCTGTTACTTGTTATGTTCTCTTAAATGTCCCTGACTTATTTTCCTGCATCAACTTCATCCTTCTTTTGCTTGGCAGAGCTTGTTGTTTTTCCAGCTTACCATCGGGGGCATTAAAATTACTTATTTATTTTTTTACATACGCTTCTTGGAAAAGTGCTAGGCTTAGCCTCATTCTGTACAGTAGCCAAGCAGGGCACATTGTTAGTATCTGTGAACAATGGGTATTATTGTTATATTAACTTGGTTTCATTTCTTGGGGGAGAAGAGAAAGATTGGTGGATTTAGTCAGAGATAAACTAAATAATAGGCACATGTCCAATCTGGATTTCACTGGGAGCAGCTGAGTAACTCCAGTTAGCATCACTGGGAATGGGGTTAGGCTGTTAGCATTACATCTGTTTCACCAGCTGTAGTCATCCATATGTTTGATTTCTAACCTCACCCTCAGGCTCTCCACATCAGTGGAGAGAAGCTGTAACCTCCTGAGGGGCCGTTGGTCCATCCAAAGGTGCCTGGGAAATGTGTGTTAAATTGGCTTCCTTTGCTGACTGTGTCATTCTTCTTTCAAGATTGTTAATGCTACAACTGTTTTTAGTGGAGTGTCTTGAGCTGTGAATATGTCACAGTGGTGTTTTGAACACAGTTTCTGCTACAGCTTGGGCAGCATTTTCAAAGCCCACAGCTGAGCAACACTGGCCTTGCTCATGCAGGGAAGCATTGTGGAGAAATACCTGAGCTGCGGGTGGATGATTTAACTCTGGAGCCAGGTTTAGCACACATTGTGCCTGACTTAATTAGCCAGAAATAGTCAGTTCTAATCACTATTCCCCTTAGTATCAGTATTGCTCACAGGCTTGAGGACTGTTGTTTCCATGTAGCTTTTCCTCCATGGCTGAAAGCTTCATGCAGAGGTTTTGCACTTAATTTGCTATCTGTAACAGCTGCAAAAATCACCCTCAAATATAGCACCTGAATGGTGGAGTCTTTCAATGACATGTTTCTCTTCATCTGGAGGGTTTACTAGATGATGTTCACACGGCTTAAGCACTAAGGTGAGTACAGGTATCTCTGGAAGGACATGCCTTCCTCTGGCCTATGCTGAAAATACCTTTTTTTGGTTGGATTTCTCTGCTAACTAGGAGAAATTCTGACATATTAGAGATTGTTGTTATGGGCTTTCTGTGTTCCACCACTGTTAAAAGTAGAATTGGTGTGCAATCATGAAATTTAATGTATTTAATGCTTTTGAGGATGCCTCAGATTATCTGCCATGTGTGCATTTCTGGAAGGATGAGAAATGAGAATAGATGCACTGAAAATCAGTTCTGTCTGAACTAACAGCTAGGTTTTGGGGCTTGGACAGAGGCAGAATGGATCTTTATGACTTCATCCCAATATAAACTGCAAAGTCTTGTACTGATGCCCTTAGCAGATCTGTCTGAGTCAGCTTCACTGATGTGGCAGACCTAAGCCAGGTTTTCATGGACAGGAATGCAAGGAACACAGCAGATAAGCAGGGTTGTACCAAGTTGTACCAGCTCAGACACAGTGTGGTTTATTTTAAGCTTTCAAGAAGTCAAGCTAAGAGCAGCTCAAAATAATTTTAATTTTAAAGTGAATTCAGATCACCAGAAGTTTGGGGCAGCTTTTTTTCAATCATAACTGAAAATCAGTGCAGCTCTGACAATAGACAACATAAGAGTGAGGAAACTGCAGCTTGCAGGAGATCATGAAAATATGGTAGAAGGAGTTTTCTGCCAGAGACAAGTGGACAGATGATATCTGGAGCAAGGAAAAAAAGTCTCAGGGGTTAACAAGAAAAAAAAACTGAAAGCATTCCAAAACATTTCACCAAAGAAAGTCCAAGTGTTAGTGACAGATGTTAATGTTGTTGCTAAATGCTTGACTGGCAGGTAGTCAGATACTTGCGAGTTGAGTGTGGCTTAAGAGCTTACTTGAAAGCAAATAGAAGCTTGAAATGAGGCAACTCCAGTTCCCTGTTCCGGGAGAAACATGGGAACTCTTGTGAGCTGTGAAGACACATCTCTTTAACCCAATGTTTGTCTTCAGCAGTGGCCAGTGGCAGATGCTTTGAAAAAGAAAAGAAATAAGGCATGTATGGAGCATTCCTTCCCCTCCTATAATCCCCAGATCCTGGCAGTCAACAGTTTAGGAACTTCCCAATGCCAGACATTGCATCTGAACCATTGTTTTTCATAGTCACCAGTGGACCTATATTCCATGAATTTGACTAATCTTTTTTTTTGTATGCATTTATACTTTTGGCCTCTGCAGTATCTTATGGCAACGAACCCTTGGGCTGAATTATGCTGTGTGTTAGAAAGAAGTCTATTTTTTCTGCTTTGAACCTGGTTCCCAGTAATTTTGCTGGGTGTCCCAGTTCCTGCACAGTTAAAAATAGTGAATGACTGTCCCTTGCTCAGGCTTCTAAGGCTGGCTCATTTTAGAGATCAGAGATCCACAGTTTCTCTTAATGAAGCAGAAAATGCTTATTCTCCAAAAACTGCTCTGTATTCCTGTTGCCCTCTCTCTTGTATACTGCTTCAACCAGTGTCACCTGACAGGACTTAAAATATAAGTACACCATGTTATACTACTTCTCATATATTCAGCCTATTTATAACCTCTGTTTTGTGGACTGAGTTCACATATGCCTGAAAAGAAAACAAATCTTTGCAAAAACCAGTACAATTGTCTCTTGTGTTTCCTGTTCCTCTTACAAGAGCTGATACGGTGTGTCCCCAGTGCAGTGGATAGAATCATAGGAACATTTAGGTTGAAAAAGGTCCTGAAGATTCTTGAGTCTGACCATAAACCTAACAGTGTTAAGCCTACCACCATAAACCATGTCCCTCAGTGCCACATCTACATGTCTTTTAAATACCATCAGGGATGGTCACTCCACCACTTCCCTGGGCAGCCTGTTCCAATGACAGCCCTTCCTCTGAAGAAATATTTCCTAAAATCTAAATCATGCAACTTGAGGCTTTTTCCTTTTGTCTTGTTATTTGCTACTGGAGACAAAAGAAGGAGTGAAATGGTTCTTGTTTCAGTGCATCTCCTGGAACTGTCATCACTGCCTCTGCAGGAATGCAGGGACCACATGCAGCTGGGGTTCCTCTCTCCCCACCAGTTTTGGGACCACCACCACAGTGGTCATTGTGGTGGGGAAGCTGGAGAAGAGCAAAGACTGCACCAATCTGCTTGTACAGAGCCATCATGGGAGAAGGGTGTGAAAGGTCTTCCAGAAAGATCAGTTCTTCCCCTCTTCTTATCTCTGTCTGCAGAGAGCCCTTTCGCTGCCCTGTGAGGGAAGGGTGAGGGAGAAGCCCTGTCTTCAGAGTCCAGCTACAGTTAGATAAGAAGCAATGTCACTTTCCATGGCCTCCTTTTAAAAGCATTGTTACAGCTGCTACCTTGTGCTTTTTGCCTGTGAGAAGTCCCTGTTTCTTGCCCTCCCCACTCCCTTCCCACTCTGCAATGAGAGGCTCCTCTGAAGAGCAGACAGGCTGCCCTGATCATCTCAGCCACGTGAAGAGAAAAACAGACAATTTCCAGGCAACTTTTGATTTATGAGCACTTACCCAGCTAAGGTGATTAGCCCAAAATGTTGACCTAAAGCCACCAGTGGGAGGCACCTCCATTGCTGTTGTAATTGGGCTTACCTCATACCCTCAGATCACTATCTGATTTATCACCACAGCAGTTCTGCTCTAAAGTATTGAGTCTAAATGTTCTTCTGCTTCCCTGGTGGAGAAATCACAAGGAGATATAGGTTTAGAGCCAAATTTTCAGAGGCTGATTCCAACTGTTTTCATCTCTTTTAGCCCTTAAGGCTTTGGGTGCATTACAGTTGGAAAGCGTAAAAGCTTCAAAATCAGGAAGGCTGCTTCATTAAGCACAGAAAATCTAGGTGCCTGCTGATGGACCAGATCCCTCTCCCATTAATATTCCCCTCTGTGGCCACTGGACATCATCCATGAGTTATCCAAGAGTGTTCAGAGAAAATATCTGCACCATAATCTGTAAGGGAGGAAAGGATGGTAATGACCTACAGTAGATGCTCTGGTGGCCAGGGTCACTGCAAAAAGCTGTTCTGGCTTTGGTGCATTAAACCCCAATTAGGCTGCTGAGGTTTAAACATGCATGTAGATGTTTTGCTGAATCACTGCCACACTGCATAAACATGAAATTTCTTACCCTGAATTTTGAATGTACACATACTTTGGCACCAGAAAAGGAGCATGCAAAGAGTTAGAGGCACAAATCTGCAGGGTACATCAAGGCCCTTGTGAAATACGGCCCTGGATTTTGGCAGCTGACTTTGACTTCATAGCCAGACGGTGAAGAAAAATATATTCAAATTTCTATAGTAAACATATCTAGCAGACCTCAACTTTAGCAGTGAGTCTGTTGCATTCAAAAAATTGCATTTTTAATCTGTTTTGTCATTTACTGTCATTTAAATACTTTTCCGCTCTGTTAAAAAAAGGTGTGTTAGTATGAACTGCAGGAGAACTTACTTTTGAAATGACAATTTGGTTTCAATCCTCACATTTCTTTGAACAAGTTTACACATCCTCATCTCTAAAAAGGAACCAACCTTCACATTTAGCAGCACTGAATTTGAAACAAAAAAGAAATGTGCTGCACATGAAAATCAAGGCTGTATAACTGTGAAGGATCTTTTTGATGGTCACTGCACTATAGCTGGGCAGGTCACTGCATAACTGCAGAGCAGTTACAGTCCTCATAAGAACTGCTTTACTCCTGTTTTATACTGCAATAGCTTAATGAAGTAAAATTGGACTGGTGCCATAACATTTAAGGAGCTATGTTTTGAAGCCTCCTTCACACCAATGTAATTTGCTGTGACATGTGGCACATGTCTCAGAAACACATTCAGAGATAAATCATTAAAATGGCCAGCTATAACTGCACTGCAGCCATGCTCCAAGGATGTCATGCCAACATTCACTGGATTCCCCACCTGCCATGGGAGACAGATATGACAGAAGGCAAATGGCCAACAGAGGAAGCATTTTGGGGGTTTGCATTCAGCTGTGTCCCTGTGGCTGAAGATCTTGTTCATACTTTTCTTCCCCGCATAAACATTGGAGAGATTTCTCCCACATTGTGGCCAGTCATTGCTGGGTAGTGGAAAGTGGTGCAGTTTTCACTATGACGGGAAAGACACTGGGAAGGTCCTTCACTGACACACTTGATTGTGAATGTCCCATTTGGTTCAAAGCTACTTACGTGGCACATTTCCTACACAA
>VYZP01026132.1:230-12829 GCA_013400635.1 Hypocryptadius cinnamomeus
GAGCACTGTTTGACCCTTGGTAATTAAGATCACTTACCTTAATATGTTTGCTAGTTTGAACAGAAGAACCAAGCACAACGACTTAGGACATTTACAGCGTTGGTTTACTTCATGCATGAAATATTGGAAGACAATATGAAACAACCTTTCAACCATGATTCTGCTCTTGAGCCCATCCCATTTCTTTTTCAACAAATGACAGTTTTCCTTTTTTCTAAGGTGCTCTATGGGAAGCAGTCGCAGCAGACAGGAAGAAAGGAATTTGTAAGCTGCTATCAGCTTTAGAAAACTTCTGTACAGAGACCGAGGTGCACTGCCAACACCAACATCTTTATNNNNCTGCCAACACCAACATCTTTATGCTTTATGCTTGGGTTCTACCAAAATGAAGTAAGCTATATCCAAATCAGTAATCAATATTTTAGTTCCTAAAAAATAAGTATGAAGTTCAGGAAAAGCTAATATAAGCTGAACTTCATTTTTTTTTTTAAAAAGAATTGGCCTCAGAGCTTCAGAAAATAAATATTTTTGCCACGTGGCAGTGGTTGTGAAGTAAATATGTCCCGCTGCTCTGATCTTACATCCTGTCACATTAATGTTTCAGAGCACTCAATATAAATATTAAAACTAATAGCTTCGCTCTTCAGCTATTACTCCATCATTCCCTGAAATCATCATAAAACATTCAAAGCCTTTTAGAACATTTACACACTTGAATCTGATGGTGGGGAAAGGAGACTAACAGAGCACAGCTCGCAAGCTTAAATAATAGTGGAAAGCTGTTTATGGAGTATGCTTTATTTATTCATTATTTCAAGTAAAGTTTCAGTTTTGATGGAGAGGAAAAAATCAAAGTATAGCTGTCAAGGGAGAAGACTGAAGTATTGCTTTTCTATACTGTGGGCTTGTGTAAAATTATGGAAAAAAAGGGGGGTTTCTGAAAAAAAAAGCAGAGTCCATGAGAATCTCAGTCCAAGGTCAATCAATCTTAGGACTGTGGGTACGTAAACAGCTAATGGATTGTAAAGACACATACCAGTGTTATGAATTTTTAATGACCAACTCTTCAGCACAGACCCCTATAAATCAATGATGAACTTATTGGCTGGATCAATTATGCAAACTTTAAAACATTTAATGACAGGTAATGAACAAGTCTCTGGAGTCCACCAGTCAACAGTGTTTTGCAGTTGTAGTTACAACTACTTAACTGAAAAGTCTGCAGGAAGCCTTTCCTCAGAAATCATTTAAAGCTAAACTCTAAGGTTGTGGTAAAGTGAAAGAGCATGGTTTTGTTTCTCTTTGTGTGTAACCTCAGATGCATTGGCAAGTGGGCACAGCTGTTAGTGTACTCAGAGGAATTTATATGATTTTTGTTTTAACCAATGGTATGTTGTGGTCTTGGGAAACCTGGTTTCTCAAACTTTATACTTCAGGTTTTCTGCACGGTACGCAGGTACAAATGGTGCAGTCCTCAAAGGAAAAAGGCTGTGCTTGTGTTAGTGGACTAAATAGTTCTTTCTTATAATACATTAATTTCAAAGTTAAGATATATGTGGGAAAAAAAGAGATTAAAAAATAATTAGATGAGGGGAATTCCAGATTGTATTACCATTAATTAGCACAAAAGGACTGAAAGATGAGTGTAGGCTGTATAATACAAGACTTATGGAATAACTGGTGGCATTATGGTGGGTTAATTACTTGTTAAAATTATTATCCAATGAAAGATGAAGGATTTTTTTTGGTGGATTTTTGAATGTAATAGTTATTTTAGTTTTTAAACATTAACCTTTTTAATAGGCAATTTAAGATAATTCTGAAGGTTACAGGAAAGTTGCAAATTAAACACACTGTTTAAGAGCAAGAGCAGGTATATAAGGCCCTGATCCAAGATTTTGCTGTTAACTTAGTTAAGGCTTTATTCAGATTGACCAAGGCCTGCTGGCTGAAGCAGTGAATTGAGTAAGTGCTCTTCATTGCCATCTGCTTTACTTTCCTAAAGACAATAAATATAATGAACAGCTTGGAAGTAAGATTAATATTCGGCCTCAAGAAACAAAGTTTAAGTGTTTTGTAGAAGTAGTAGAACTATTGTATTTGAAAAAACTCCAAACCCAAACATTATTAATATCAGTTGTATTCTTTACAAGGAAACTGTGGCCAGGGCACCTCTCAGTATCCTATGACAATATATCTGAATCCCAGCTGTTTAAACTCCCCAGTAAAGTCTTGCCTCTTTCCTGTTTGCTGCCAGCAGTGATTCATGAGAGCTCCCACCCTCCACTGGTGCTGAACAGCACCTTGCTCTGAAAGTTGCTTGGCACTTGCTAGAGAGGTTTGGTGTCAAGAGGCGGGTACTAAACCCTACTCAGCAAGAAGAACACATTTGTCTTTATTTTTTCATCTCATGCTTGAAGTTTGGGATGCAAGACATACAAGAATGTGCAGTCGTGAGAGATGGTAAATAAACTGAAGAGTCATCCAGGGATCTGTAGTAGTTAAAAGCAACTGCTATTTTTATTTGTTGATGTGAACACGAATGAGCATTCTTTGATGAGTATTTATTACTGTTTTGCTTGTACTGGTGGGTGAAGAACACTACAAGAATTGAAAATTTGTCTCATTTCACCAAGTTTCCCCAGGTACCTCTCAGTCCTCACCCAGAAATATTTTTTGGAACAGTAAGATCAGTACGTGATGACAAATAAAGTTTCCCTCTTTCCCCAGCCCAAGAGAAAATGCACAGCAACAAAGCTTTCCTAGAATGTTCTTTCTATACTGATATGGATGAAACTAGCTTTTTGAGCACAAAATTTTATTAAGTGGTGGCAGGAAATATTTATAAACTCTAGTCTTTTGGTGAGATGAGGAATGGCCTAAATGTTGCTTATCACTTCCTCTTTTTAAGTGGGAAATGGAGAGATTGCTCCTGGTGGATAAGGAGCTTGGTAGGACTACTGAGTAATATGCTTGCTGTGGTCAAGCTTTTATTCTGTCATCTGACACACTGCAAAATAAGGCATCTTGAGATTCATGTTCATATTTCATTAGACTTTTTGGCTTCCTATTGAGACTGCTGTCATTATTTTAAACACCACTATATCAACATCTCCAGCAGCTTCAGCATATCCTGTGTGGAAGCTCTCTATTTTTATCTGTCAGAACTGTCAGTTATTTTCCTTTTTACAGATTTAGGGTCTCTGATTGGCCGTAAGCACCATTTGTACCTGCACTGCAATTATCATGCCAGCTGACATGAAGAGAAGATTCAAATATTGCTACCAATGAAACTGCATATTGCAGAGGAATGATGCACTTCTTGAATGTTGATACCTTGGCTGGATGACTCTTTTGGGAACATGCACAATAGAGAGAACTTGGGTTGACAAATGTGATGCTTGATGCTGAAAAGTATAAATACCCATCCCTACCTCCTTCCTACTTTGTCCAAGAGAAGGTAATTGCTCTTCCAAAGTTCTTTTTTCACTTACTTAGTTTCTGCTTCTTCTGGGCCCATCTACTCTGGGCCCAGAAGTGAAGAAGTGGTGTGCATACCTGAACTGGAGTGTTATTGCAAATCTGAGCAGAAAGTCAACAATCAATTATTTTTTCCCTTATCAAATTAGAGCCACCAGTTTCGAGGAAAAGCTGCAGCAAGTAAGGAATGGGAGAAGAAAGGAAAAGCCAACTTGATGTGTTGATCCTTCTGGTTGCTTTCATTTGACTTTTTCTGACGGAACTTCTGAGTTTTTATCAGGTCTTTTCATATTGTTTTCTTCCTGACTGACACGCTCAGGTTATTCTAAAACCTTGGATCAAGTAAAGAAGCTAAGATGTAGTAAGTGGATTCTTTCATGTTGGAAATTCATTGTCAGATTTGCTACATAAAACAACCCCTCATTTCACAGAAGAAATAACACCATCTCTTTCAACATCTTGTTTTAGGCTTTTCAGTATATTTCCTAAAAGACTGACGAACAAGACAATTTGACTGACACCAACCCAGTTTTTCCTGACACCCCATGCACATGCAAGATCTGACAGTTGCCTTCCAAACATCTTTATGCCTCTAAAGTTCTGTGAAGTAAATGGTTCCTCTGGGCTCACCTACTCTGTGTTGCACCAGTGGTGGCCAAAACACACAGACCTGGCACGTGCCCTGTGTGAAAGTGTGAATTTTATCTTGCACAGGCAGCCATGACTGAGCTATGGAAAGTGAGGTGACTTCTGACTTTTCTACATCTGCAGAGCTGACAGAAAAGACACATCTGTAAGTGTTTTATGTGTGTCTGCTAATTGCACAGAGTTTTCCATTGGACTGTGTAGTAAATAACCAAAATGCCTCAATTTTGTGTTCCTGTGGCAGTTCTGAGATTCTTTGTCCACACTATAGGCTAGTGAGCCAAATACTGATGTGAGACACAAATGAATTCAGAGGAAAATCAGTATCATTTTGAGGCCAAAATCAGCTCCAGTGTCACGCTTACCTGTCAGTTTCTTAGGCAGTACCAAGCTCCTGTGTGATGCCAAAGTGGCATATTTAATAATGGAAAGTTTTCTAGAACTTTGGTTTAATAAGGACAGATTTAATTGCATAACATAAGGCTTACACTCAAAATATAAACCAAATTCCGGTCCAGTTGCTGGTTGGAGAAACTGGAGTTTGGTTTTTAAGAAATTGCTAATTATTCCTACTTATTTGTGGTTTGGGTTTTTTGTTTGTTTGCTTTTTGTTTTGGTTTTGGGTTTTGTTTTGGTTTTGGATTTTGTATTGGTTTTGGGGTTTTATTTGGTGATATCCTCACCATGTGTTTTCAGCTGAAAAAGGAAAGATAAAATAAGGAAAAAAAAGAAAAAGTGTGGGTGAGGAGTCCTCTCTAGCAATATTTTTTGCCCAGCTCAATCAAAGAATTGGAAATCTTATGACAGAAAGATAGAAGGAAAATGGTCTTCAGTGATTTGTAGCTCAATATTCAATGCAGAGAGCTATGGATGAAACTATTTTGCTTGCTGTCAGATATTTGAACTGAAGTGGAATGCTGTGCCAATATAGCCATGTCTATTTGCATATGGTTTTTTTCATTTTTAGAAAAGGTTTTCTCTGGGAGTTTATTTCTGGAATTATTGACTTCCTGGTAAATCACATTCTTTCCCTGCACTAAGCTAGGAAGCAATCAAGTCTCCAGTGCTCAATTTGGCAATGTCTTTATCTTGCCTTTTTGAAAGCATATTTTTGTACTTTTTTATATACTTCGAGAATAAGTTCATTAAGTAAAAGGTCTGGAGGTGATGACTATTCTTCACAAAAGAAACATTCTGAGTTGCAAAAATTTATTGAGTGCTGATGTGAAATTGATAGCGTAGGTTGAATAGTTGACTGATTTTTCAGTATATTTTTCCAGTGCTCTAATGAAATCACTGTCACTCTTCTCTAAATGTTATATGTGCTCTCTATCTTTCTTTTCATTAGAATACTGTTAATCTGACTTCTTCCTTCATTTAGCAGGTTTCAATGCATGTAACCAGGCCATTAATCAAGTTTTTTGCCCTTGACACATCCTTTTATTGATGTACACATATATCTCCTGATCTCACTGGGTATTACAAAATTTAAAAAATTGAGGAAACCAAGCTGAGAGAGAAAAAACCTGAAATAACAGAGGTTCTTTTCCCTAACTTTTCCCCCAAGACTGATATTTTTTTGGACACAGACAGGACAAGTAAGTGAAATTAACACAGAAAGCCGCTAGAACTCAAAGCTTACATTACAAAACTTCTGGTATCACTTTGCTAATGGTGCACCTTCTTTCATTTGCAGCAGTCTTAGCCTTAGAGACAACTTCCCTCCCACTCCCTTCACAGTGCCAAGGGTTGCAAGTGTCATTATTAGACACTGTGAAGTTTCTGCACCGCTTCTCGAGCCCATGTCAGTGTTTCTGTCACTTCTCCTCAGTGCTGGGATCAGCTCTGGTGTGTCTGTGAGCACTATGTGTGTGCAGCTTTACACTGCCTTCCTCTCAACTCCCCAGCACAGCTTTAGCACTTGTGGGAACTGATGCTTAGAACCAACAGCTCTCCAGCCACCACAGGGACACAGACCGAGGAACAATTTGTCTGGGGACTCCCTAGAGCATTACAAAGAGCATTTTGAAAACAAAAGTTTTCATTCCCACAGTGAAGCAGTGATCTGCAGTGTTCTTGTGAAATTAGCTGCATTTGCATGGACATTGGTCATTGCAAGAGGTGACCCTCACTTTCAGCTGCTGAGCAGAACATCCCTTCCTCCTGCTCTGTGTTACTGCATCCCAAAACTCAGCTCTTTGGGAGAGCTGTGTGGAATAAGATATGTGAGATGAAAAGAATGTTGTGCTTGCTGTCACTCAAAGACGCAGCTATGATCATCAGCTCTTCTGATGTGGAGGCTGGTAAATCCCTGCCTGCCAGTGATGGCTGCTTCTGCCATTCCTGTTAATGGTGGGAATTCCATAGCTTTGGGTGGGAATTCCATAGCTGCACGAATGTGAATGCACTCCATGGCTCATAAAAGGACAGCTTCATCCTAGCTTGGGAAAGGGTTAAAGTAGAAGAATAATGCTATGGAAAAGGCAGGACTGGAAAAAAAGATATGTAAAAACATCTTTGCTGTAAGGTCAACCATAATCTTCTGCAGGTGAAACTTCAGTCCTTTATTACTCAGTGTGGAATTTTGTCTGTTTTGCTTGAATTCCGTAATTTATTGTGTCTCATTAAACAACTTAAACCAGGAAAATGAATCCTTGAATATGCTAGTGTCTGAGTAATCACAAACATTGATTTATTTTCAGACGTCTCTGTGAGGTGAATAGATAGTGACCCTCATCTCATGCTCTAGTGCTGAGACTTTCTACTCAAAATGTCTATAGAATGTTTTTGTGCCCAGCAATGCCTTGACTTGCTGTACCTGAGAATGAAAACAAGCAAAGGAGTGTCAACTGCCTCACAAGTTAGTGTACTTAGTGGGAGGGGCAAGAAAACAGGACAGGTTTTGATGTCCAGTAACTTCTCAGTAAAACGATTCCCCACTAAAACTGAATTAAGTCATACTGTTTTGAAAATGTGCCCAAACTAGTAATTGAAATTTCCCATCTCGTAATCAAGGACACAATAATTTCAGTGGAACCGGTCACATGCCAGAGTTGTGCAGCATGAGCACTGCAAGGCAGTTTTATATTTATATTATTATTTGTTTATATTATTTTATATCATTATCTGCAAGGCAGAAGTGAGGAAAACATTGCTCATTTAGGCTTTTTGGGTTATGGCTTTTAGTTCCAAAGCATTGAATCAGGAGAACACTTGTTAATGATGAAATGTTGATACATATGTTCAGTTAGCAACCTGGTAAGGTGAAGCATGAAACCTTTCTCCTTGTTTATTCACGTTAATGCATAAACCCATCCAGACACACTGTGCCTGAGGAAGAAGGCAGAGTCTGCTCTGAGGGGTTTTCAGTACTGAGACCTATTCCTTCAATGGTCCATATTTATTCATCAAATGGGGAAATGCTCCCTGTGTCAGAGGTATTAGTCATCAGTACATGCAGTTAAGTGTTTGTACAGTCAGACTGCCAGCAGAGGATCATTACTGGAGATTTTGGGGAGAGCTGTTTTCTTTACATTGGCTGTGTCAGACGAATGCTAACTTCCTCTGAATTCAAATTTAGCAATGATAGTTTGGTCTCTAATAATATGTTGATCTCAGCCTCATTTTGATTTACATTTTATTTTTCTCTTCTGTACATCAGCCCAGCCATGACAGGACTCACAAATTGTAGAATACAATCCGAAGGATTGCTGGTAACTTCTTCAGGAAAGGTCCAGATGTCCAAACATCCTCTTGTGCAGAGAGCCACCAGCTAGCTCTGGGTGTCTCTCCCTGCAGGTGCAGTGTCCCTGGGTGGCTCTCCCTGCAGGTGCAGTGTCTCTGGGTGGCTCTCTCTCTCTGCAGGTGCAGTGTCCCTGGGTGTCTCTCCCTGCAGGTGCAGTGTCTCTGGGTGTCTCTCCCTGCAGGTGCAGTGTCTCTGGCTGGCTCTCCCTGCAGGTGCAGTGTCTCTGGCTGGCTCTCCCTGCAGGTGCAGTGTCTCTGGCTGGCTCTCTCTCCCTGCAGGTGCAGTGTCTCTGGGTGTCTCTCCCTGCAGGTGCAGTGTTCTGGGTGTCTCTCCCTGCAGGTGCAGTGTCTCTGGCTGGCTCTCTCTCCCTGCAGGTGCAGTGTCTCTGGGTGTCTCTCCCTGCAGGTGCAGTGTCTCTGGCTGGCTCTCTCTCCCTGCAGGTGCAGTGTCTCTGGGTGTCTCTCCCTGCAGGTGCAGTGTCTCTGGCTGGCTCTCCCTGCAGGTGCAGTGTCTCTGGGTGGCTCTCCCTGCAGGTGCAGTGTCTCTGGGTGTCTCTCCCTGCAGGTGCAGTGTCTCTGGGTGGCTCTCCCTGCAGGTGCAGTGTCTCTGGGTGTCTCTCCCTGCAGGTGCAGTGTCCCTGGGTGGCTCTTGCTCTGCCCAGGCCGATGAGGCTGCCCTGGTGAGCTGAGAGCTTTACCTGGTGCCAGCCAGCCCTGGGTCAGTGCTCTTGCAGCATCTCTAAGCCTGTGCTGTGCTGTGCAGACATACTCCTGGTAATCCAGCTGTCAATGCTGATGCTGATTTAGGGACAAGGGATCAACTCCATATTGCATATTAAGCCCAGAGGCTCACTTCTACATTTGTGGCTATGACTGACTCGCGTGAACCTGACTGAGTTACTCATGCTCTGCCCGGAGAAACTGGTCTGATTCTATCTGGGTTGAAATGTCCTTTCTTCTTCTTAAATTGATATTGTTTGCCATGTTTCCAGGTTTGATCATTCTTGCAGCAGGTAATTTATGCACTTCAGAGTGGTGTATTTTTTTTTTTTTTTGGTGAATCAGAACATCCTAAGAAAACCCTTCACTTGAGGTTGAATGAAAAACTCTGTCTGACTTAAAACAAGATATTTTTCCTTTGTTTTTATAGGGTTTAAAGCATTCTTTTTTCCTTGTTATTGCAATTTAACTGTATCCGATTACAGTACGATTTCTTTCTAGAACTGGTTCTTTTGGCAAGCTTCACCCTGTCCCCTAAAATAATTCACTGAAATGGGATTCTTTTTCTGTACTGCTGCAAGTTTGTAATACTATACACAAGTCACTTTCATCACTTTGTTCCTCCTTATGCTAAACAAGGGTAATATTGCACAGCTGAAAAATCTGATGAGCCTTAATTCATTGATAGCTGTAACATGTTTCAGAATTGTGTCATATTCCCAGGAATATTCTCTGTTGCATAGATCTGCAGAGGGATATTCAGAATTAACACTAAAAGACACTAAAGAAGAGCATAATTTTGTGTTGTCAAAAAAAAAGCTAAGTGCATGGCACTCCCTGCTGATGCTTTAATTTCACAAATCCTTGTCTGGAGACCCTTCTGCTTCTAAATTTCTGAAGGATCTCCAGGATTTTAGCTGACTGACTTCTATTTGACTTTAAAGGGACATCTGCATTTTAAAACACCATGCAATATTTTGAAAAGTTCCTCATGATGTCCAGACCAGCATCACATTAAATCTGTCCTTGGCAATGGCAAATGATGTTATTAATATTCAATTGCAGCAAGATGGATTCAAACAGGGGGAGGGTAGGGGGTGTTCTTTGGCATGGTTCTTGGTTGTTAAGAAAGTAATAAACCTTCCTTGTCTCTGATTTTATAACGGACAATAACCATTAACTGATCAACAGAAGAAATGTCAGGTGTGGAATCAATGCTGATAGAAAAATATTTCATCTGTTTACATTTACGAAGGATCACTGATAAAACCTTTGATCCCATTAAGGATATAAACTCTTCACATATAGTCGATGACAAGTCTGATGAGCTAGCTGAGCTCCACCAGCCTCACTGTGCTTAGTGAATGTTCAGCTAAAAAGGGATCAAATTGACTCATGAATTTCAAGATTCCTAGGAAATTACCATTGTGAGGTGACCCAGTTTTTTGATTAGTGTCATGAAAAGACAGGTCTCACTGAGAAATAAACGTAATAATGTCAACCATGCGCTTAAGTTCTTCTCTCCGTTATACACATTCGCTTTCAAATTGTTTTGTCATTTTAGCATAAACTGTACCACTTGCTTTCATCTGAGAAACACAAGCTTAGCATAGTTCTGTGCAGAAATCAAAGATGAGCATGGAAAAAAGGCCCCTCTTTGCCTATTGAATCATTGATCAGACAAGCACAGTAGATATTTGCATGGATCCTTAGTAGTTAGGTCTCAGTAGCTGCCTTAGATAATTGTTGAAAGGGAAGGAAGTAAAGAGCAGCCAATGTAGACATTTCATCCATCTGTTTTTCCCAGTAATGACAGACTTTCTTATGGGTTGCCCTCTTGCTTCTGCCCTTCTTCAAGCACAGAGCAGTCACCAATTGATAATGGTATTGATAATGGTATAACTTTGGAACCATCCAGTTTAAACAAGGAACAGGAAATAATGAAATGAACTGCCTTCCCTTGTTAGCAAATGTTGAGGGGAAATTGTGTGACTGGGCAAGGAGGATATTGAGAAAGAGAGAAGAAAAGCAAAGGTTCAGAAATGCCATCAAATGTGATTTGCAGTGGGACTAATTTCATGTTGTATTATTCTCTCCTCAAAAAGCCATTTGATGAATTGGAAAATACATGTGAAAATACTGTGAACTCTGAAAGTTTCAGGAAGTCTTCACAGTGACCAGGCTATGGTCAGTCACTGGCTGTTAGTTGAAACCATAGTGTTCCCATCTTCCCACGTCACTGAGGGCTTATCAGTCCAATTAATTTCTTGGGATGTGGTCATCCCTACCTCTGTTTCTTTCACCATGTCTGTGACATTTTTGATCCTCTCTTTCAGTACTTTCAGCTCATGCAGTTCTCTGTTCCTGCTTCCCTGTACAGGAGCAGAGAACGCTCTGTGCAGCAGAGGCCCCTGTCACAACCAGAGCACGTGAGGATGCTCTGGTTGTGACTGCCTCTACAAGGAGAACGTTAGCTCTTTTCCGTCCTCACAGAACATCCTGCCTGCTCCCCTCAGGAATCGTGACAGATCAGTGGAGAAGAGCTGTTGAGTATGCCCAGATAAAGCAAAGGAGATTTGCCTTAGTAAGAGTGAGGTGACAAAGTCATCCTTGGCTTATGGATTTATGGCCATCACAAATAGCTTTAGTACAAAAGCAGAAGCAACAAAATTTTGTATTGTTCTGTTAAGAAGACAGAAAATCAGAAGAGTTTAAAAAAGTGGAATAAAATCTCTTTAGGTTGAGTAAGTGAAAACAAAAGAGGGAACATAATAGTGTACAATCACAGCTCTTCCTCAGTGTGGCAGCAGCATCTGTTAAAAAATGCAGGACACTTAAAAGTGGCAGGGAACTTGGAAAGTCTGGTTTAGCTGCAGAACTCGGCTGCATCATAGAGGGCTTCAGTCTGTTGCAACAGGGTTTCCTATCAAATGCTGAAGTACCAGTGGCTGTGGTCTTTGGTTTCTTCACCTTCTCCCTTCCTCTGCTGTTCCTCCAGTGTTTCCTGGTTATGTTAAAAACTAAAGCTTGGTCCTCTGAGATACCCGTTGACTGTGATTGCTGTTGTAAGACATCTTGTGGTGGGCTGTAGTAGAAAAAGCAGTTGCCACTGGAGGTGAACACAAGGTGAGATAAAAACTGAACAAAAATATGGCATTTTTCTTTTTAAACTGAAAATTCAAGCCCAAGGTGCGAACAGCATAACCTTCAAATAATAAATGTTCAGACAAATCTTTCAGATGCACTATGAGAGCTATTTTGGAAGACATAACTGCAAGCCTCTTGAGTTAAATGTAGTGATTGCATAGATTTAGGCTGCCCCAGCAAAATGTCTTTTCATGACCAAGGCAGAGGATTTCATTAAGAGTGCTGTTATGTTTTCACTGCCTAGTTAATTCTGCTTTCTGAGGCTCTTCCAATGTCTCAGTTCACAGGAAAGTATGTCAGGAAGAATTTCAATTCTTCCCATGGCATGTACTTTTTGTGGAGATTTTATTTTACAGAAATGTAGAAGCTCATTTTTGTCTAGTGTTATTTGGGTGGCAGAGGTCGAGCTGGGAGGGAAGGCACTCCAAGGAAACATCCTCTTCATAATAACCATTGGGCAATAGGCTCAGCTATCACTGGTACACAGAATCTTGGCTGGTTAAACTGCCTACATTTCTCTCTGAAGTTAACAGTAGAATAGCCAAGTAGAAATCATTCCCCAGATGTTACAAGTGCTCTGAAATATGTTTGAAACTATCCAAATACTTTACACTTCTTATAAATTCATATCTTGATCCCAGAAGAGGATCCAGTGCACTCACCATGGACTAATAAACATTTAGAAAAGTTAAATTACTTAGAGTTATTTAAGTATCATACAAATATGTGTAAAGTGTAGACACTCTCCAGCATAAAACAGAACCTGCAAAGATCTTTGTTTACTTAATTGCATTTTGGTTCATCCATTTAATAAAGAGGATCATTTTTTAACCTCTCCAGTTACAAGCAGAATTTCAGATTCT
>VYZP01026132.1:18945-98436 GCA_013400635.1 Hypocryptadius cinnamomeus
CCACAGAGTGGGCAGCACTTCAGCAGCTTTGGAAGGAGCCAGGATTTTTACTAGAGAAAGGCAGGTTCCTATGCACCCATGCAACCTTGCTAACCAGCAAAACTGATAGATACATAAAGAAATTTGTCTCAGCATCTGTCCAGAATGGGATAACTGAACATGTGTTCAGAAATGTTGTTCCACCCTCTTGCTAGGGGTGTTAGCTCCATATTGCCTCTCACTGTTGGCTGCAGCTACGGGGCCCAGTGCAGTCCTGAATTATCACAGACAGACATTTGTTACTTGTGCAAGATCACTTACTTGGACTGAGAATCTGCCCAAAACACCATGTTCATTGTGCCAATTGTGTTGTTCTCTCCAACCAGCCAGGAAACAAGCTGGGCAGCAGTCCAAGCAAGCACCATAACTCTGCTTTTGGGTGATAGCTTCTACATTTAGAAGGCAGTTGGCTAATCATTATTCATTTTCTCTCTGCATGCAGGTCCTTTTCAAGACTGAGATATCAAGGCTCACATGTTCAGAGGCCCTGGCATCAGTAAGAGCTGCACTTCAGCGGATCAAGCCACAGACCCTTTACAACAGAGTAATCAAAATGAAAAAACCCAAACCTGTAGGATGTGAGAATCAGATCTTTCTATGGAAAAAGAGAAGGCCTCTAACATTGGCTCCTCCACTCCATTGGCCACAAAGCCTATTCTGGATAGGGAAATGGAGATATTGCTGAGTTCTTTTAATAGAAATGGGAGCATCAAAAGGTACCTTTTTCTTTTTTTTTTTTTTTTGAAGATTATCAAGTGCTTAGGGGAGAAGCAGACAGTCAGCAACATCAAAACCTGATGCAATTCTCGTGAAAGGCACTCTGATGTACTGGAAATGCCACATCTCCACTCTTGGGACCCAGTGTAATTATCTGGGGAAAACAGAGTGATTTCCTAACTATTGACTTCCCATAGGTCTAGGTCAATGTGGCCTGATGGTTTTCAGCAAAAGGCTCCCAGTAGCCTTTAAAAACTGACAAATTATAGAGCTGTTTGTTGCAGCTAGTGAGCCAGCAGCGTGTGGGACATCAGCTGCCATGGAAGGAAGGTGATGTTACAGGGAGTGGAAATAGACTCTGCTTTGCTTGCAGGACTTCTCTGCTGAACTATGACAGCTATGGCAAAACCATTTACTGCCATCAAGAGGCAGCTATGAGAGAAGAATATGAAATATGCTGTTTCTCATCCAGTGTTTCCCAATGACCAATTTATTATTTTTACCCTGTCCAGCACTATGGAAGGGTGCATCAGGGATCTGCCTTTCTTTGCTCTGAATAACTTAAGTCAGGCTGCAACTTGTGAAATAATTGAGCTGACCAGAATTTACAGCTCTAGGTGGAGTTTCTTCTTTCTGTTGGGTTTGCGAGTCATGACAATAAGAGCATGATGCAAAATGTACATGCTCATTTCTTTATAGTTTTTCATTTTCATGCTCTTTTATGACTCAGATCAGCTCTAGCATGGTCCAGCTCTCTTAGGCAAGAGTTTCTACAATGATTAGGTATCATCTTTAAAAATTAGAGCAACAGACAGATCATGTGAGCCATGCTCTTTCATTTTTCACTCTGATCTTCACATAGTAAGTCCCGCATGACTTTCAGAGAGGCCTGTCTTGTTTAATGTGGACTTTGTTGGGCTGTAATTTATTTTACTTAATTATTTATGGCTACATTATGTATATTAGCTGCACTTGTCTAAATAACAAGGGTTGCAGTGGAAGACTGCCTGTTCAGCTGATTAATTCCTGTTACTTTCTACATTTCTTAAGGTGATTTTGTGATGAGTTTAGATTGCTGTTTATTGTTCCTGGGCTTGTGTCTAGCAAGAGCATTCTGAGACAATGCAGAGTTGGAATAGGCACCAGCAGAACTTAAATGGACAGGCAAAATTGGATCTGTTCTGCACTTAAAGATTATTTCAGAAGGATAGGGAAGTGTTTGAGAACTGAATGAATAAAAGATCACTCCAAGCTAATTTTTTTTTTTTTTTAGTTAAGAGTGCATTTAAATCAAGAGCTCATTTTATTTCTTACAGTTTTGAGACTTTTTAATTTTTTTAATATTCTATATTTCATTCATGAAAGTAAGAGAGTGTACCACATCATAAATGGAAACTTACCCAGAAAAAAAGAAATATATTGAAAGATTGGTTTCTGGTCTGACACATTCTTTTGTCTGCTTTTTACTGCTTGCTAACAGCTTGCAGCCATGGCAGGCAGCTAGCAGACCAAGTGCAGATTAACCATTTTAGTATTTATTGATAGGAAAATACACTGAGCACACTTTTAATATGGGTTCCTCGGACACAAGGGCATCAATGGCTCTATAAAATGTAAATAGATTCTTAATTACCTCAAGTGCCCCTTCTGCCCAAGTGGCTCTTCCATGTGAAATACGTCTCACTGGTAATGAGCCCAAATATTGCTAATGGACTGTCAAGGGCATATTGTGGAATCTTTTCTTCTTGGGTGCCACACTGGCAATGTGTAGGGTTTGCTGCTTCTTCAGTTCAGGGGAGATCTCAGGTTGGTTTTTTTCCGCAGCAGGGGAGTCTCCTCCTAAATGAAGACCACCACAGTCTGACTGTCTCTATATTTCTTACAATCTGTTTTGGGCTCTCAATAAGAAAGAGACAAAGAGTAAGTCAATAAGAGGAGACAAAAGTACTTTGCAATGTGTTATAGCTTTCAGGGTTTTTTTTCCCCAAGGAAATATTTCCCCAATTCCTTCCCTTTTCCTGCTCCCCATTTCTGTCTCATGAACAAGCTCCACTCCTGCTTTTTAGCCTGTCTTAGAAGTATCATCTCACACTTCTCCAGGGTTGGAGTTTATTCATTCAGTTCTCACACTTTAAGGTGTATGTCGCATCTTGAGAACTTCTAGTAGAAGAACTCAAACTCTGAGGGAGGAAATTGCTGGATTTGGCCTATCATGGGCATATAACCATGAAAGGAGTTGTAAGGAGTGAGAAATTGCATTTCCGAATTTTTTTCAGAATAATGTGAGTCAGTTTATAGGCTGTAGAGTGAAAGATATATAATTTAATGGGCAGAGAAAAGAAAAGGACCATCATGCCTACTTTGAGAGTGGTAGATGGAGAGAAATTGGTAAAAAGAAATTGTCTACCTCATACTGCTGCACATTGACAAAGTGTATACTACTTGGATATGACCAGGTCATGCTGCTGCAGCCATGGCACTGAATGTCCATGGATGACTGTGAGCATAGAAAAAAATGAAGGCAAAGAAAAAAGATGCAAGGAAGGAAAACCAGGAAAATCTGGGGCAGAAAGGCAACTGATCTAGAGAACTTGCTGAGTTCCTCTGGAGGAAACTGCATCCAGTCATGGAGAACATAAAGTATTTTAGAGAGAAAGCAGATTTAATCTTTTTGTTCCTGTGTTATAATCAGTTATGTATCTCATTTAATCTTCCCTCTTCTTCCCTTCTCTGCAGATATAGAAACTTGGTAGTAGGAAGTTCATCATGCTTCACAAAATTAGCACATCTGTAATTTATATGCCTTTTAACTTCTAGTTACATTTCATAATAGAAGAGCTGAGGTTCCCAGCAAATCATTTATGGTACCAGAAAGCTGTGGGAGAAGATTGCTTACTTCCTAATTCAGTGTGACCCAAAGAAGTGAGAGAAATAACTCAGGGCTAAGTTGTTTCCTCTGGAGTGTTTTATACTGGAGTGGCCCACAGCAATAAGTGCTTAAGTGGCATAAGGGAATAGAGGAAGAGTATATAACCAGAGATGATATCTTTTCTAATAGCATTTTTAAGAATTAAAGAATATGACTTAGAAAATAGGATAACTGAAGCACAATGAGCTAGAAAAGGAGCTTTTTCATTAGGGGACAGACTAATGAAAGACTAAAGTTCTCAGTCAAGAGTTTTACTTAGGAATTACTTTTTTTTCCCCAAACCAGCTGCTTCCATACTTCTTATAAGCTCAGAAACAGTCCCTTTGTAATGTTTATGTCTATATATAGTACTCTGAGTTTGGGGGGTTTTTTGAATAAGATAGTATAGCATGGAATGAACATCTAGCAAAACATATGGGTCAATTATCTCTCCTTGGATTATGAATATTGAGAAAGCAAAAAGCAGTTCTTCAAGGCTCTGTGTATCTGGTGGTATCATGTAAAATACTTGGAGGAACATTTGTGTTGTTACACAAATTCATTTTCCCAAACACAGAGAAATTTCTATAACAATTTTGGAAATGCACATTAACACGTAGAGTCATTGTTGTAGGAACGCTTGATCTGTTGATTTTACTTCCGTGGTGGACTCTTTACAGTCTGTATCATTTCCACTCCACTTCACTGATGGTGGAAAAGCTTTTTTCATGGTTTATTTAGCAGAAAGTCATTTTGATTAGCAAGATGAGTAATACTTTACAGCTGTTTGCAATTACTGCATCTGTTCTATCAGTGGATCCAGATATTGGAGGCTATATTGACAGAAATGTGAAATGCAATAGAAATGGGTACAAGAGGGGACACATGGACACACAGGCACACTTTGTGGGTCTAGTCATGTAAAGAGACATCAAACAGCATGTTAGTCTCAAATCTGTGCCACAAACTCAGAGCTGGATTTAATACATTTGAAAAGCAGAATTTCTTGTTTGCAAGTGTAGAGGTTTAGTAGAGGTTTTATTTCAGAAAGGTTGGTATAAAAGCTGTGCACTAATTCTGTACTGATAAAATGCAGAAGAAATTTTGCCCTTCTCTCCAAAAGACATCAAGGCTGGAGCCCATACAGATGGGAAAGGCAAAACAAAGTCTCTGAGAACATCTGGAGACTATGTACAGTCTCCAAAAACAAAACTCCCTGCAATCTTAAAATATTTTTTAATGCTCCTGATTTTACTCTTCCAAATACACAGCTCTCTTCTGTGTCATATCTTCTAAGGAAAAGCTTGGTTTATCTCCAAACTTCTGGTAAATTCTTGTCTTATACTTTCCCAAGTAAATCACTTTGTCATTCCATATTCCACATTGGTGAGAGTTCCACACACGAAGGAAGCAAGGAGATACTATGTAAGCTAGAACCTCTGTCAAGGTCTACCACAGTGGTGTGTGACCTTTATTTACTTGAAAAAGGGAAATGTTTTTATGTCTGGGCCATGCTGTGATTACAATAAGCTCAGAAATTATTACAGAAAATATTTAATGGCAGACTGGTACTCCCACCTCACTGTTTTCTCACAGGCAACATAACATTTCTTCCCTGACTTTAATGCTTATATTACTTTACTTTCCACAGGTTACTTTTAAGAAGGTTACATTTAGGTCCAAGACTCTTCAACAATTCTTTGTAAGCAAATTTCCAGAGAGTAATACAGTCGCACCCAGAGGGTCATGGTCAACAGCTCGGAGTCCCGATGGACGCCAGTGACAAGTGGTGTCCCTCAGGAGCCAGTACGGGCACCAGGGTTATTTAATATCTTCACTAATGACAGTGAGATCGAGTGTGCCCTCCAGGAATTCACACATGACACCAAGCTGAGTGGTGCTGATGGCACACCTGAAGGACAGGATGACATCCAGAAGGACCTGGACAAGCTCAAGAGATGGGCCATGGGAATCTCACGTGGTTTAACAAGGCAAGTGCGAGGTGCTGCACCAGCCCCTGGTGACAGCACAGGGTGGGGGATGGACAGGGAGAGCAGCCCTGCTGAGAGGGACTCAAGGATGCTGGTGGATGAGAGGCTGGGCATGACCCAGCAATGAGCACTGGCAGCCCAGAAACCACCCGTGTCCTGGGCTGCATCCAGAGCTGTGGGCAGCAGGTGAGGGGGGATTCTGCCCCTCTGCTCTGGTGAGACCCCACCTGCAGCACCACATGCAGCTCTGGGATGCCCAGAACAGGGAGGACATTGACCTGTTAGAGTGAGTGCAGAGGAGGCCACCAAGATGGTTAGAGGGTCAGAGCACCTCTCCTGTAAGGAAAGGCTGAGAGAACTGGGATTTCCAGCCTGGAAAAGAGGTGGCTTTGTGGTGACCAATTCCAGCCTTCCAGTACCTGATGGAGGCCTACAGGAAAGATGGAGAGGGACTTTCTGCAAGAGCACGTAGTGACAGGACCGGAGGAATGGTTTTAAACTGAAAGAGAGTAGGCTTAGGTTAGATACTTGGAAGAGTCACCTGTGATTTCAGGAACACTGTCTCTGCCTGACTGGATTTGTTGGTTACTACTTTAGGCAAAAATGAGGCATTGTGAGGTATTCTGAACTGATGGGTTTCTACTGAGATGTATAAGAACCATGAGACAAAAGAGAATGAAGAATATGCAGTTTGCCACTGGTGGTCAGTGGAGATTTTGCCCTGGGTATAGCTGAGGTGGTTTTGCCCTGAGAGGCTCTGGCCATGTCCAGCTCCCTCTCAGGTCAGCTGACTGTCTTTCCCAAACTGTCTTTCTCCAGACCGCCAGCACACTCACCAAACACTATTTGGGTGTACAAATGATGAATTTATTTCCTTTAGACACCCTGAGAAAAAAACAACATGGTTAAGAAAGTTTTGATTCCCCACTAAAATTGTGTTGGGATGGCTTTTCTATGTTATTAAGCACATATACTGTCTCCATCCTTGGATATGGTAATACTATTTTTGTCTCAGTGTTGCCTTTAGGAAGATTGATGTTGTTTACAGTGCTTTCTATGGGTTTGCATTGTATCAAAGCCTTGACATTCATCAATAAAATTTATGTGATGTATTATCTTGTCCATTTCTTTAGGTTAGACAGAAATGAACCAGGCAGATTTTGATGTCTCTTTATATACAAGACATCCTAATGTTGCCTTTCTTTCCCCATTACAGACTACTGAAAGTAAATACATTCTTACAGCAAGTATTAACACCAATCTGTGTAAGTGATCTTACTCAAATTTGCTCTTCCTCATTTATAGGCAGATCTGTCTTTCTAGAATACTCTTCCCACATCTGAAGCAACAGCTACATCCTATAAAGGAACCAACCTGTATTGCTTACAGAGAGGAAAATGTTTGTGCTTGGTCCTTGTAGCTCTCCCAAATACTTTGCAAAAGTATTAATGTGTCAGGACTTTGTGTCAGTGTCTCACTGCATAGTGACAAATGATGGAGGAAACTTGTTCTCATCACAGAATGAGGCCCAAAGCAAGATGAAGGGATAAACTAAGCCACCTTACTTCCCCCCAGAGAGGATGAACTCTGCTTATTGTACTCCAGCCTTTATTGTGTAGCTGTAATTGACTGAGTATTTTGAAAGCCATATAAATGACAGTAGACAAGGAAAATTTGAAGATTCATATCTATCAAATGAAGTAGAAGCAATGCTGAGGAGAAGCAGGCTTACTAATTAACAGAACTTAAAAGAAAGGATCAAAAATATACTGTAATGTGGAAAAATATTTTGAAGCTTTTTCTGAAAATAAAAACCTCTTGCAGAGCAGCAAAATTTAGATTCAGGTACATTTACAGTCACAAGCAGCAGCACCTATTAACAGTGCACTGTTAAAGAGTCTTTTCCAGCCCAGTTTGATGGGCATGTTGGTGCAAGTTTGACAAACAAAACATAATTCATTTTTCCAGTGATGGAGATTTTAGCACTTGCTTGAAATAACTAAAAATCTGGCAAAAGAGAGTTAAAGTATTGCTGCACAGTATTTCATTTGACTAAAAACAAAAGCTGTTTATAAACGCTGAGAACCATGTTTGAAGTACAATGAAAAAGCATTGTTTTAATGAATTTTACAGCAACTACAAAAATTGTTTTCTTTATTCATACCATACTATTTTCTATTCTCAAAAAAAAACAAAAAAATCCCAGGGAAAATGATGAGATAATTCATTTGTCATCACTGATACAGTTCACACACAGGATGGGGGACAGGTGGTGAGAAAGAATTGCATGTAGCTGGGAAGGCCATAACTGAGATGATCAGAAAACTCTCATGGAGGCAAGTCTACGAACACACAGATAGAACCTAGGACAATACTTTTTCTTTTATGCCCCTCAGTGTGTTTTTTACATCATTCTTTTTTGCTGATTCGTGACAGAAAGGGGATCCAGCTGCCCTTCACCCATATCTCATGTTGTGTCACAGATCTCCCTGCTTAGAAGCAAACCTCCTGTTGGAGCACCATCCCACATTTTCCTGTGCAGCCTCCATCCAGCATTTTAGCTCCCATTGCAGTGCCAGGGTCAAACACCAAAGAGGCCAGAGATGGTCCCTAGGAGGGTGTAGTTGATCCCTACTTCAGAGAGGAGATGGGACATTAAAACTCTGAGCTCAGGCTGGGCTCAGGCTGCCCTTAGGGTCCAGCAGGGATGCCAGGACTGTTCCACCAGAGCAGAGCACATTAGAAGGGCTCCTTGCAGCCTGTATGGCCTGCTGAGCTGAGCTGATGTGCTTGGAGGAGTTCTGCATTTTGCTCATGCCAAGAGTGTCCCCAGTACAATTTCTACTGGTGATAACCACTGCTGCTGCAAGCATTCAGCAATCTGCCTCTGTGCCTTGGGCTGCCCCAACAACTTCAGCTGCTTGGCCCAGCTGTGGAGAACAAGAGGGAGTGGTCCCTGTGTTTCCAGCCAGCTGGCAGTGTGGAGATTTGCAAATGTGCATTGGCCTTCAGCAGCAGCCAAAAGGAGATGGAGACTGCCCAGGTGGCAGAGCAAAGGTGCAGCACAGGGTCTTGCTCTCAAGCACAGTGGAGAATCCCTTAGTGTCATATATTACTGAGTGAGCATAGATAGATTGAGGAAAGTCAAAATGCAAGGGGACCTAAGCTGCACTCAACACAGCTCCTTTCCAGATTCAGCATTGCAGCTGGAGGCTGAGGCTCTGTTAGAAGTGGGCAGGAAGGGTCTCACACTTGCCCTATCTAGGTGCAGGCATAGGATGGGAACATACCTTGTGCAAGACAAAATTTCCCCACCCCAGATTAAGAGGTAACATCTCATGCTTCATCTAGATTTTCTCCCACTGCTTTCTACTTTGATTTTTATTTTCTTACCTGCTGCTTGTGCAGATCTGGATGTCTGTGAAATAATATTCCAGCCAGTCTGGGGAGCTGTAGGTGTTGGCTAATTAGTTCATAGGTTGTGCTCTAAGAATAACGAAGTTTTATCAGTGTCAGGCAATGTGACTTTTACCACTTTGGGAATAGGGAATTCATATCTCTCTACTCTGCTAGACATTTTTTGTGCCACATTCAACAGCTACAAAGGCACACATTTTCACTAGAATCATTATACTAGATTCTGATTAAAATGGAAACACACATCAGGAATCATCAGATTTTGTTGCATAAATATTAAATAGGATTTTCTTAAAAATAACCAAACCAGTCACATCTTAAGTGCTTAAAATGGGACATGTGATTTCAAAGTGCCGAGTGTTGATTAAAAAAAGAAAGAGGAAAACATTTTTACACTGGGAAGTGGATTGTGTGCCCTCTCCTACATTAATTTTCAATTTTAAATGCAAGGCAGATTAATATTTATTTATGAGTGGGGTCTGCCTGTACCATGCAACTTCGTTGTGCAATTTAGAGATAATTATTGTAGTTCAATATTTTCCATTCTGTCACACATTCATTCTTTACATTTCTTGGGGTTTTTTTTCCTCACCAGAACATAAGTGAACACTTCTGAGCTGCACACCACAGAGGACATACAATTTCCAAAAGGGCAGAGACAGATGGAAAAAAAGGAGTTTTAACCTTTAAAAATGAGAATGTTTGTCCATTTAATAATAATATCTGTTTGTCCATTTAATAATAATAATAATAATAATAATAATAATAATAATGAAGACACACAACTCAAAAATATTTTCAGAAAATTGATGTCCCAACAATAGCTTGCAGGACCTATGGGGTAGTGAAGAACTATTCTGTGACCAGCAGCAAAAGTAATGGCCCGAGAATCAAGCTGCCACTTGACAGCTGCATACAGACAAAAGGCCAGTGCAAGGCTTGGGTTTCTTTGACCTGCTTCCTTACAATTAAAGAAGTCATTGTTTAATGATAAAAGACTATGAGCTCAAATAAAACAGCGAAAAGGGTTAGAGGGAACAAAGATGGAAAAAGAAAGGCTAGGGAAATGAGAGAAGCTCACTTCACTGTCACTAGAAAGATGTATGGAGAAATAAAGGCATCTCTGCTGTCCCACTTACCCATTTGCAGTGCTCCCCTCTCTTTGCACAGCAAACACACCTCAAACATGCAGCAAACATGGTTCCATAGGGAACCATGAAGAATGGCTCCCTGACTTTGGTTTCTATTCCCTTCTCGTTCTTGGGGTAGCCCTGGGTGAGGCTATACTGTACCTGTTTCCAGCAATTAAAATAGCATTGCCTTGAGCTGAATTTGTTAGCTCAGGACATGAGATAGAATTGTCAGTGGAAGAAATTAGTCACTTTTGTCTCTCCTGGTCTCTTCGCTGTTGCTGCTTGTTGTCTTTCTCTTTCCAGTGGCATGACAGGCTGTCCCAGCCTCGGTGACCTTACTGACAGACTGCAGTGGTTTTCCCACTGCTGGGGAGTTTTTCAAACTGTGACCCTCCAGACAGAGTCTTACTTCAAGAGGCTGCAAAATGCTCACTCTCATCAAGCTCTAGAGGCAGAATCACTGGAGGCCCAGTGATTTCTAGAAATTTACCGTGTCATGTGAATCACTGGAGTGGGTTTGCAGGCCAGCAGCTTCTGCTGCTGTTTCTAGAGAGAGCTGTAAAGGCATCAGAGCTTGGGTTGGAATCAGCTCTTTCATGGCCTGAGCCTTAAGGCCAAACCTGCAGCAAAGTGCTGCAAATGCACTCCAGAAAACGGGGCACCTCTGGTTCCACACTGGAGCGCAGCCTTTGCACAAGCCCATCCTGATGGACGTGTCAGGGTGTCTGTGGCAGCAAGCTGACAGGTTTGTAAGTAGAGCCATCTCTGTGGGAGCTGCTAGAATGTTTTGCCTTGTGTCCAGTTCTACTACTTTGGACTTCCCACAAATGTGTTTTTTAAGAAAATGATAGAAAAGACCTAGCCAGATCTACTTGTCCACCAAACCAAAGGTGAGAATGTATTTTCCTGTCTCTTACCACTTCCCATCTTCACTAGACTTTTCCATGACATTCTTTCAGTAGATCTCCTTTCTCTCACTGTAGCCTTTTCAGCAGGATCCCTGACAGTCTATCACCCACAAAATGCCCTTCCTTCCATAAGTCTCAGCTTGGTCTTCTCCTTTGCTACAATTCATCTGACCTCTACTTATTAATGTAAAATTAAAAGACATAACTAGCATTGCATACTCACAGGAAGGCCTGTAAATTCTATTAAAACAACACAAAGTTGGAAAAAAGATGGAAACAAAGAAAAGAATTTAAACGAGTTGCTTAAAAGGTTAGTGGAAGTGTGAAAAGATTTACTTTAGTTGTCCAATATTCGTCATTCATTTAATCAATTAATTTACTTCTCACAGCCAAAACACTGCCATTAAAAAGACTTACTCAGATGCTTTACCCTGTTCATATTGATTCATTTTCAGTGAAAATATCAATATCCTTGTATAGATCTAGACCTTAAAGTTACTTAATTATTGATTGAGAAACAGTTGCTCAGACTGAGGAGGCAGATTTCTGCTGTGTTCAACGATAATAAGAAACCAAGTTTTGCATGAACAGACATTGTGTAGAACCATCCCTGTTCGCTGTATTACTTGTCAGAGGGGAGCAGAAGTCTAAAAAAATGACTTTTCTGTGACCTAGTGTGGTCAACACTTCCCATTTCATTAATCAACTATTGAAAACTAAATTAGAGAACTGTGTGCCTTTTTCAGTAATTGTTTCTTACTGTCACTCTGAAGACAGAGTGAACTTTCCTGGTGAAAACTGCAATAGTAAATAAAACATTTAAATCATGTTGCTTTTCTGGCAGCTTCTGAGCATAGTTTTGAAGCATGAGGACTGTAATATGTTGAGATATAATTCATTTAAACATTTGGGGGTTTTGTTGGCCTGTGATTTCTGCTGAAACAACTGGTAGTAAATCTTTATAATCAGGAATTGGAAATTAAAAAGTTTGGAATTTCATGTCAGATTCTATAGGTAATTTATTGGTTTGTAGGAAAATTTAATATTTTGAAATTACGCAGAGAAGGAAAAAAAGGGGGGAAAACTGGTTTCTGTTGCCCATGATTGTAACTGAGGAGCATGAAATGAAGCTGGACCCTAAGATTTCCTTGGGGTAAGGGGCAGGGGTTTCATTCCTACTGGGAATGAAAATGAGGTCATTCTGTAGAGATTCTGAACAAAGACATGGCAGAATAACTAGATATAACCTAAGTCACCCAGTCCTCTGTAGGACACTTCGAAAATCTTAGACTATTGCACTTCACAGCCATGGGCTAAATGATGAGTTGCAGACACTGTGTCAGCCAAAGCTGGCCCAAAGCTGCTCAGCAAGGCTGGCAAACTTGAATGTTGTCACCCCAAGAATCAGGTTTTGGGGCAAGGTGGCAGCTCAGCCCTGCATCCCACAGAAGGTGGTGGAGGGCAAAGGAGCAGAGCTGGCTTCTGTCCCCCAGGGGTATCTCCAACACAGCAGAGTGGAGTTGTTTCTTTGGTGGTAGCAGCAGCACAATCCCGTATATCCAAATTCCTGCTGTAGGGTAATCCAGGTACTGTCAAGGATCAGTTTCAATGACCATGGGTTTGCAAGTGTGGTGCCACAGGTGGTTGCCATTTCTGTCCATGCCAGGGGATGACCTGATGGCCAAAGCCTTAGAAATACAGAGACAATCATCCTACATCAACCATGCCTTAACTCTGACCTGGGCCAAGAGCAGATGTTTCAAAGGAGCTAAGAGATCACAGCATGAGCAATACAGAAGAGTCTG
Source organism: Hypocryptadius cinnamomeus (assembly GCA_013400635.1). Taxonomy (NCBI): domain Eukaryota; kingdom Metazoa; phylum Chordata; class Aves; order Passeriformes; family Zosteropidae; genus Hypocryptadius; species Hypocryptadius cinnamomeus. Next base: position 31,864 of record VYZP01026132.1, read on the forward strand.
CCCATTGTGATTGGAGTGGGAAATAACAATCTTTAATTTGCAGATATTAAGCCATAGCATGACTTGAGTTGGAATGAACCTTAAAGATCAACTAATTCCAAACCCCCTGCCCAACTAGATCTGGATTTGTTTAATTTTATAAAAAATTTAAGAAGTGTACAAAAGACCACAGTTGATTGACTGAAAATGCACAGACGAGCTTATTGGTAATAATGCCACACTTGCAAAATGCTGTATCTGACATAAACCAGACTTTACTCTCTGTCTGTGAAGGTATCATTTTCAGTAGTATTCAAGGTGAGACAGACCAGCTGGAGAATGCAGGAAGCTCTGCAAGACTCCACTGCACCCAGGATGAACAGCAGCGGAACATTGGTGTGGAAGAATTCAGGGAGCTGAACCAGAGATCAGTGCTATTGATGCTGACAGTGCCAAGGTCAGTGTATCTGTCCTGACCCCATGAGCCACTGGAGAACCCAGTCACTGGTAACTAAAGGCCATATCAGCCTCAAGGTTCTAGGCCCTCAATTCTGAAAAAAAGTAAACTGGGTAATAAATGGAAGGCCCTTGATCTCACATGTAAACAAGAGCAGTGTGCAACTGGGTCAAATGAAGTTGTGAACTGAGGACATTTCCAGCAGGAAAAAACACCTGCCATTAGCATGGCTTTTCCCTGGATACTCTGCGATTTTAGAGGTTTGACAATATTGCATTCAGAGGCATGACAACATGAATTTAGGTAAGAAAAATGTAGTTTTTAATAACATTTCAAATCATTTGTTTGCCCTGCAGCATATATAACTACTACAGATAATAGCATATTAAAAAAAAAAAAAGAGAATAGCCAGATTTATTCAGCTTTTGCATGTTCTACAACTCTTTATGAAAACCAGAACATTTAAAATGGAAAATTGCAAAGTTCTGAGGCATCAGATCCACACAACCTGATCTTGCATGAAATTATGCTGTTCATGTGTTAGGACACTCATAAAAAAAATCCCACTATGATGAAGGTATCTGTTTAAGATTGACATGTGATCAGAGTCAGGCCAGATTACTCTACACTGCAAATCAGCCAGGAAGATGGTAGAACAGCCCTTTTCACAGGTAAGGAATCATAATTGCAAAAGACTGATTGCTTAAGACATATCCAGTGTATACATACATATCAGCCTATTTACAGTATATTTTCATAGCAAATCCTCCATTTCAAACGCCAAAATGAGAAACAGAGATTAAATCTGTGCTTTAATTTGTTTGGGGTTTTTAATGTCAATTTTCTATCGATTTTAATTACGTGTCATTGAATTGTGTGTTGCAAATCACTCCCTGTGGCTGTGTGAAGGGCGTAAGGCATTCTTTTAGGAGGATTGTACTCTACAGTGACTGTTCTCCACATCCACTTCTGCCTGCACATGCCTCTTTTCCCTGTGCAGTTCATACACTGCATGATGTGGTACTCTGGTCACCCTTTGTTAAGCAAAAGCATTACAAATATGACCTGTATGTTGGCATCTACATGGGTTTGAGGCAAATGGAAATATCATTGACAGGGCACACATAGGAGTTTCTTTTTAATCATGCCAGGGAAAAACACTCATTTTAATGAGGAACGTGCACTTAATTTTACCCTACACCATGCATCAAAGAGGAAGCCTCCATGAGCATGTCAAGCACAGGAAGTAATTGGGTTTAGAGCAGTGTGTAGAAACTGCCTCAGCAAAATTTTCTTAGTCTTGATGACGACTTCTTGCTATTGCTGGTGTCTCTGGAGAGTATATAATTTTCTATTTTTGCATGCAAAGATGAAAAAAAGTGATTGGAGACTTTAAAAGAAGGGACTAACAGTTAATGCCTGTATTCAATGAATTCTCAGTTATTCAGAGCAGGGAGGTAGATCCAAAGCAGAAAGACTACTTCCTGCATGAGCCCATTTTTTTCCATAATGCTCTAGGAGAAGCAGACCAGAGATTAATGGAAATTTTACAATGACTCACATTTTTCAACACTGGCCAGCTTGACAGAGATGGCCTGTTTCTGAAAGGAAACTAATTTCTTCATCATTAGCTGAAAAATCAGTATCTCCTTCTTGTGTAACAACCGTGTACTCTGGTCACTCCCTGGGTTACCTGAAAAATAATTTGTTAAGGAAAATCTATGCAGAGAAGAATCAGTTTCATTTACTTATTTTTCCGTAGTCTTTATTTTGAAAATTCAAAGAAGTTACTAAATTCCCATATGGTTATTTTCCTTTCACTGGCAGTATATTGGTGATCCTTTGTCTTTGTTGTCTCTTCTCAACAGATGAAGCAGCAGTGTCCATTCTTTCCGCAGTGATCCAGAAGTGAGAAAGCCCTGCAGAAACCACTACATTCTCCTAAAATTCTTCAGCAACCTGAATATTTTTTAATAATCACAGGTGTCTAACCAAAGATTTCACATATAATAAAATGTCTGTGTTCCATGTACTTGGAAGGCAGTGGCTGCTTGGAAGCAAGATATTCTTAGGACCTGATTTACAGATAACCTAGGTATGGAAAATGTGAGTCTATTGAGCATCTAACTTTAATGTGACTCCAAATGCTTATTTGTGTCCATGGGTACCTTACTCTGCACCTGATAGCATTCTAAGGCTGTGTATGAATTTTGAGCAAAGTCATGCATCTGTACACAAGTCTTTAACATGTTTACTATTCGTTGCTATGATGAACATGTTTCAGCTAACATGATGGAGTTTTGCCTCAGATATCCTTGATGTTGTTTCGAATGCTTTAAAGCTCACTGCTAAATCTTAAAAACCAAAAAACCCACACTGAGTGAAACTGCACAGCTCTCTGACTTCAAGAGAGAGAGCCTGATTTACACCAGCTGAGAATCTGATTGTCGCTTTTGAGCTATTGTAATTGCTTAAGTGAAACAGACAAAGTAATTGGTGCAAACTAATACAACTGATGGAAAAAGATTCAGTGTTTGTCAATACCAACTATGCTATGGAGAACCTGATCAATGAATTAGTCTATCAATTAATTAGCCTAGGCAGAAAATGACTCCCTGTACTGTTAGTCCATGAAAAGATCAATAAAGTCAAATGTCTAATTTAGTGTTTCCCACGTAATGATTATATTATGAGAAGACGAATTTAAAAAGTATTTATATACTGTTTCAATTACAGTTCTCAAGTGTTCCATTAACAATAATATACCCAGATAGTCCTCTTAGAAAGATTAAAAGAACAAATTTCAGGATATTAATGCTGTAAAGTTGTTTGTCCTCCTGTCTGTTTATGCTGTATCTTCAAGGGACTGATATTCTTATAAAGAAATTATTGAGTGGTATAAGGATTCCCATATGCTGAGCAACCATTTTGTCAGCTCCATGTGGGAAATTGTGGCAAGAATGTCTGGCTTTTAGGGCAAAACCTTCTTTTTGGCAGGGCCTAGACTGAGCCACCTCTCTGGGATGAGATTTGGGATTTCACAGCTGTTGTTGTGTCATCATCAGAAACACACAGGGCAGAAAACTGAGAACTCAACCTTTTTCTGTTTTAATTGGCTGCAGTCTTATTATGTCTGCTAAGTGTGGCCTGGTCACTCACACTTTGAATTTTGAATATTTATAATTGACTTTACAGCAAAAATAGGGAAATATATCTTCTGTTACAATCTGGTAAAGTCCCTAATTATGACGCCTTTAAAGTCTGGCTGTTTGCCCTGTAGTATGAAAGAGAAGCAGCCATTCCTGCTATCATGCACACACATTTGATGGCTATGAATTTTAGAAATATGCTTTGCACTGCAAGAAAAAAAAAAGGGTTTTAGATATCTTTGTATAAAATGCAAGAAGGGATAATCATGTGGAAACTGAAGTAACTGGCTATTAGTCAGGCTTGGAAGCTGATGAAAGCAGATTTTGTGAAGGGGGACAAAAAAAGTCCAGATCACCTGAAAATAAGATTTTACTGAAAGGAAAAATATGTTGCAGTAATCCTGTGATAATCTGCTGTGATGAATAATAAACATACAGCTAATATCAAAATAACGCTGTCTACAGTCAGTGAATAATTACTGCTTTGAGATGATCTAGGCTTTGGTGAACATGTAGATTACTTTTAATGTTGGAAATAACCTTTTACCTTTTTCAGTCTGTTTCTAGTCTACATTGCTATCTTTAAAAGCTTAGTCTTTTGCAGAACAATGATGTGTTACTCCATGTTTCATATTCCAGTATCAACTTTTCTATTAAAAATAGATTCAATTTTAAGTAACTAGTGATGATATGTTCAATATGAGTTAGCTGGATGAAAAATTAATGTTGGCAGTACTCCTGTTTTGCAGGGATTAGCTGAACTAGCCAGAGTAAAATTTAAATGTGTCTGCTATTTTCAGTTTCAGCATATTCTGCCTGAAACTTGCACTTTGTACTGGCTTTGAGGTATCAAAAATAAAATAATGCCTCACTTCAGTGTAGGGAATGGTCACTTCCAAGCTGTTGCACAGGGAGTCATAGGAGATATTGTGCCCACCCCAGTTTGTGTCCGCCAGGATGCCTAATTTTGAGACAGGCTCTCATGCATATTGCCACTGTGCAAACGTGGAGTGTGTTACCTCTTTGCAGGAGATGCCTGAAGCCTACAGAACAGCCTCTCAGCAGATGAAGAATTGGAGAAGAGGGAGTAAATATATTTAACCTATTTTTATACGGACAACTCCTCTGGAACAAAGGAGGTAAAGACAGAAAATCTTTTCTTCCAAAATTCACAACATAGTGCTAGTAGCATGTTTCTAAAATACAACATTGTCTCCAGGATTGACTGAATCAGAATAGGGCAGTAAACTTCGACTTACCTGGCTCTCTTCCCTGCTGAATGTCCCTAAAAGGGCTTTTTCCCATCCACACCCAACAGAGCATGGCATGCATTTCCTTACAGTGAATATCTGCATGTTAGAAAAACCCTTGATGGCTTTACATAGCCTCAATATCCCACAACAGTTCCTACAAGAATATATTAAGGCTGGAACTTTTTTTGGAGTGTGAAAGAATTGGCTCCTTTGCACAGCATTGTCAGCAGGACATTTTTAATGCATATGTGGCAGAGGTGCAGGTTTAGGAACCATTCTCTCATAATGGCCCTTTGTGAGGGCAACCCATATTTATTGCTGCCAAATCCTTAACTCACAGTGTCACTAATCCTGATGTGGATTATCTGGGTAAAATTTTAAGTGGTATTAAACCCCCTGATGAGGGCACTACATTTTCTTAACAACGAACACATTCTAATGTAGCTACAAATAGACAAAGTGGAGATACATCTTCATTTATCATTTCTGCAGCTGCTGGTAGGTAACACCAAACTTTACATGGCCACTTCTGGAGACACCAGCTTGCATGTGGAAAGATAAGAGCCTATTTATTAAAAAAAATATCAGCAATCAGGTGAGAGAGAGATGGGTTTTCTTTTTGTTTCAATCAGGGTAAGAATCCAACTATATATGCCTAAAACCCCAAGAGGGCAGGCAATTGGGCTGCAATCCCTGATCACCCCCAGCACATGCACACATCTGGTTTTTCAGAAGAAAGGGATACTCCTCATCTCTAAGTAAAGAGGTACCTTGAGAAGTCATGCAGCACATTAATAGAAATCTAGTTTTCTCTATTAATGGTCTTTTGTTTGGGTCTGAGACTTCCACTGCATAAAACAGTAGAATGCTGCTTCACCAGATCTGAGCAATCCCAGAGGTGGTTTAAGTCACAATGCAAAGGAGCTCAGCTTCTTCAGGCTTTGATATTTAAAGCAGCCTGTGGCAGCTGCAGAGCTGGCAGGAGTGGGAAGGTATATGTGATACAAACCGTGGAAAACGTGGGTCCAACTCCTTTCCTGTTCAGGAAGACTCACCGGTGTCACTGTCATGAGTTTGCACTGGAAGGGACAGGGATCCCACACTTGGTTCACCAAAGCTTTCCAGTCACTCTTCATATTAAGGCAGCTCTCATGTCCTGTTTATGGACAGGGAGCAGCTTGTGCTTGGCACTGACCATGAAACGCTGAGCCTCAAAGAGCTGATGGCTGCCTGCCAGCACATGAAGAGCACAAAGGGACAAGGAAATGTGCTCAGCTCTGTTGGGACAAGAGAAAGCCCCAAAGCCTGCAGTCTTAAGCATGCTATCTCTCTAAACATCTCACTCACTTTTTTGGTAACAGGCTGAGTAAGTTTTCTAAGGAAGAATTTGAAGATCAGTAAAGTAACTTTATTGCTGTTGACAGAGAACATTTCCACAGCCTGACCTACCACCTGGTAGAAACCAGAGAATGAGTAATAATACCACAGATGGAGTAATCCTCTTGGTATTTATGATTTGTTTGGTTGAGTGGGTTTGGTTTTTTTTCTGGGGGGGAGGAGGGGAGAGTGTTAATGCTTCTATTTAAATTTAAAAGGGTTTAGAGAGTACAAAAGTCAACAAGTACAGTTCTGTGTTCTTTTCCCTTAGATAATGCATTCATTCCAGCTGAATGAGGGGACGAATGCCTGGTGCTATTATCCAATCTCACGTAATGTTGTTACAATAAGGAATTGGGAAAAAAAAATATGACAGAAGCATAGGCAGGCTATGGGGTCATGTTATCTTTGGACTCCAGGGTCTTTTTGCAAAGTAACTGATGACCTGCAGGGTCCCATGTGGTTTACCCCAGGAGGCACCAAGCCCCATGGGCTCTGCAGCCTGGTCCCCACCAGTGAGAGATCTCCATGCATTTGTGTCCCCAAGGAAGCTGGCAAGGAGGCAGAGCCAGCTGCTGTGAGTAGTGCCCTGGTGCCTCTGCCTGGCTGTGCCACATCTGGCCCAGCAGGAGCAGGGGGTGAATGAATGATGCCTTCCAGATCCAATTGGGAGCAAAGAGGACTAGTGCACACCAGTTGATAATACTGGCAGAGCTTTTCTCACTAAGGCTGAGTAAATCCCCAAAGCCTCTGGATGCCACTAAGCAACTAAAATTCTAGAGCTTTTCAGAGTCATCCCAATGATCCACATCTGTTGGTTTAGCAAAATGGGGCCTAGAAACATGTGAGAACAGGATCTCTGCACAGAGGCCCGTAATTCTGCTTTCAAACTTCTGGGGCAAGAACCAAGGTGAATAACAATGGGAAATATTCACAGGGGAAGACATTTCTCTGTAATCACAGGAGCTTTGCATAGAGTGTCATTTTTGATGTTGAAACTGCAAAATATTTGCCTTACATTTGCCTTGGTTCTGGTTATGTTTTTTACTGAAATATACATCAGATGTTTCCTGCACCATACTTCTTGCAAAAATAACAAGCTCTAAAGCTTGTCCAGTATGCTTCAGCAAACCAAGCAGTAACACTCACTGCACTGGACCATGACCATATGTACATGCAGGGCTGTCTTTTTATTTTCCATTCCCATGTTCAGACAGTGTCACAATATCTTTGATACAAATGATTTCATTGACTTAATAGTTGATTGTATACCACAGAAGTTTGCAATAGCCTCGGAGGTCATGTTTAATGACACTGTTTTGCAGAGCCCAGCCAGAGCCTTCCACATGCACAGCTATCCTTGTGCTTTCAGCTGTACCATAATCCTCTTCTTGCCCTAGATAGCCCACAGCCTGCTAAGTGGGAGAAACCTCAGGAGGAACTGGCCACACAACCCCACTGGGGACAGGGATCTTCCAGGCAGGTCAGTGGGTACTTTTGCCTTCTTTGTGCCACTGGAGCTAGTAGAGTTTTTACACTTTTTTTTTCACCCTTTTTTTTCTCACTCCTAGTGCCCAGATAACTCGAGCAGGATCTAATAGCTGCCACAGAAAGAATCCTTATAACCTATCTTAACAGACAAAGAGGTGAACCTACTTTGTCCAGGGGCCTACATATTCCAAATCTAATGTCTAATCTACTAAATCAGCTCCTTGGTTAGCCTACAGTTGTAGGAAAAAAATAGGTGAATTAAGTGTTGGTTTTTCATGTATTTCCTGCGTTGAACTCTGTCTAGAGCTTGATAGTACTCACTGGGGAGACAGAAAGGAAATTACTGTAAGGTGGAGATGCTTGCTTATAAATGGTATAAAAATTACCTGGTTAAAACTGTGTTCAGGATTTCATGCAAAAGAGTCTTGAAGAGTCAATTAGACATGCACAAACTAACGAACTGCAAAAAAACCCTTTCCCTCCATTAAATGCCTCTCCGTAATCATCAATATTCTTAAAAAGTGTAATGATTTCTTATCAGTGCTTGAATGAACCGTAAAACTACCTTTTGAAATATTGATATTTCCACAATTTTGAACACAAAAATGTTTTCCCTTCTATATAGAAGCTGACGGACCACTGACTTGCAGTATATTTTGTGCCTGCTGGAGAACACTCTGTATAATGCAAATAGGTGCTCACTTAGTAGCCTACATTTTTCCCTAACAGGTGTATGAGGCTCCTTTGTTTCACAAGCTTTAGCTTTTGATTTAAGGCTTAATCAAGGCATTCTCTGCATGGGGTGTTTTGTATGAATAAGGGTGATAGCTATCTTCATCTTTGAACCTGAAAGCAGAAACATTTCACAAATGGTTCATGCTCACATTTGTAAGGATGCTTTATCAACATCAGATCTAAGGGATTATCTTCATCTGGGCAAATCATGGCAGCTCAGTTAGTGTCAATGAGCTGCAGTGATTTTCGTAGTTGAGTTTCTGGCCCTGCAACACTCGGTGTCACAAAGGAAACAACAGCTACAGATGAGATACATGTGTTATACTGAACTGTCTTCTTCTACATTGGACTATAAGCACATTTGATTTCAGAACTAATGTCTACAGCTAAGTATCCAGTTAAAGCAAAGTCAGTGGGACATTATTTTCTTCAGAAAATGCACTTCCAGGATCTCTGAAACTGCAGAATGCCAGGCTGACTTCTCCAACAACTCATACCAGTCAGAAAGAAATATAGAGGTGGCAGAAACTCATTATTTGTCAGACAGATTGATAGCTATGAAATATAGTATTTCAATTTTTGCTTTACAAAGCACTCATGTGTGGTTTATTTAATGCCGTGTTATGTTCTATATGAGAAAACAATTTAAACATGTAAAATGTCAAAAGAAAGCATTAAGTGATTTGAGATTTCTTTTAATTTCAAAGAAAAATTTACTTTTACTTTGGAAGGAAAGTAGATTATGAGCCCTCCAAGTCCTGCATACAGCAGATTTACGCTTCTCCAGCCTGCTCTGCTAATGACACCAAGTTGTCTCCCTGTGTGTTTTAGGTTGCTTGTTTGTTTTAAGGAAGAAAGCTGAAGTAACATCTCCAATTACTAAAAATCCATAACAATGGAAGCAAAGAAAATGATGATCTGCGTCAAGAGCCATCCCTCCTTGGTTCCTCACCGTGGCACCCTGTGAGTGCTGTGCCCTGGGGGTTCTGCTTCCATGCTGGGTGTGTCTGCCCCTGTGCCACAGTCCGTGGGCTCTGGCAGGTGCTGCTGCAGCTCCTGCAAAATGAGTAACCCAAAGGACTGGATTTAAAGTTACCTTTTCCTTTGTGCTCTGGCACAATGCTGTACCTCACCCCATGGCAAGCCTTTAAGGGCTGCAGTAGAATTTCTGCTGTTGACACCTTTACTGAACTTGTCCTAATATTTAAAATGTGTTTGAGGAAAAAAGCTGGTGCAGGAACATCTGTGTTTTTACCCCAGTCTGGACTCAGGAAATCTGCCAGTTGCCTAGAATACTCATTTAATTGTAAACATACCTTTATCTCTAGTCTGCCTTATAACTACATGACAGGAAAATGCAAATCCTTCACTATGCTACAATTTAACAGCAGGACTCACTGAAGCCTTACAATATTTATTAGATCTTTTATTTATTGTCAGTTGCCTCCTTTTAAGTATGGCATGGACACACACAGACACCTACATTGTATTTTACTTATATCCGTAGGTGTGGATCATTTTCCAAAACTAGTAAAAAGGATTTTAAAAGGTGTCTGTCATCTGCAAAGCTTTTTATTATCCAGTGTAAGCCACTGGAAATTATGTACAAACTAAAGCAAAAGGAACAAAACTTAATTATCTAGTACGGCTATTGTTATTATGTAGAGGAGCCAGCCCCTATTGATTAATGAGTCAGTGTTATGTTTGCTCACAGGAATATTAATATCTTGTGCACAAGAGAAGTCATTAAAATGAGCAAGAAAGACCTTGACTTTAAACTTAAAGTGCACATTGCTCTAGTTATGTGAATCATTTTGTCAGGTATAGCATCATAGTCATAAATTATTGAAACACGTAGTTATTGTAAAGATAATTCACATAGCCTGTTTGAAATTAAGCAAGTCAATACTCTTCCCATTATGTTCTTCACTGTTACAATTAGAAGACTTCAGGTGGACAAAAAGAGATTTAGGAGATAGGATATGACTCTAGTGTGTGAGCCTTTGCCTCACCTAACCCCTCACAGCATGAGAAAACTGAATAATGCTGTGTCCATACTGAGCTGACGGAAAGTGTGGGATGGGTCAAGAGAGAACTCTCATAAAGTGACTGCAGAGCACTCCAGATGGCCCAACAATAATTAGCAAGTAGGTATTAAGGTATATTTCAGAATCCAGGTCCATCACATTCCCTCTTCAAATATTCCCAAAACCACCAAGTTATGCACTGAAAAATCTACATTACTATTTTTTGAAAATGTATGTTATGGCATTATGAATATAATAACTGTTTACTGGAAATACAGTTGTACCTGCTTTTGCATCGTGCTAAGACCTCAAGCTTAAAAATCAAAATGGATCTACAAAGTTGAGGTCCATGATTCATTTACTAATGCTATGTTACATCATTATGAGAGAGCAGAGGGACATTTAGCCGGTGTGTAATTAACATGCTAATATTAAGAGCGAGCCAAAAGCAGTCCTGGTATAAATGAGAATTTGGTGTCATGTAATTTAAAAATAGAAGATATCAAAAGGGAATATAATTTAATTTTATTAATGCATAAGTAGAACTAGGAAAAAAATAAAACTTAAATATTGGAAATATTAAGCAGTATTTTGGGGATTTTTTTGTAGGTATATTGTAGGTAGTTCCTGTTTCTGTAAAATGCAGGCATAAGTTTGAATATATACATTGTGTTTCCTTAATTTTAATGCATTACGCATGGTGAGCATATGTTGGGGTCTTGGCAGAAAGTATTGATCCATCCAGAATTAAAACCCCATCTTTGAAAAAATGGATCTGCGGGACCAGACCTGTATCAACTTTCCTGTGAGCCTCCACCAATCCCAGTGAGCACCAAACCTCTCTCTTTCACCAAAATAACTCATTTCCACGACCAGCTGTTACCTTATTTGGCTTGTTGTGACAGCAGAACGAGGGACTAATCTCCAGTCGCAGCTGATCAATAGGAAACTGACCAGAGGATAAGAACAGAAACAGCCAGTGGTCTGGAAAACATCATTTACTTGGGAGGATCGAATGAGTGGTGTAATTTAACCCAGAGAAAGTAACTAAGAAGGTGCAGCAGACTTCAACAAATATGCAAACATTTATGGGAAGGAAAGAGGAAATTATTGTGCTGCGTGTTCAACTCCATTATTGTGCTGTTCTCAAAGGTGGACAGATCAAAGTGTAATCCATTTAAACTGTAGCAAGGAAGATGTCAATTAAGAATGCTTGGAGGTAGACTGCATGGTGAGGCCGAGGCGATTCATCCTCTCTTTCCTTTTGTGCTCCACTGTTTTAAAGCTTTTTCTTCATGCTGGTGCTGCAACAGAAGATGAGAATGGGTTGTAGGAGGAATATAGGCTGTCTAGAGAGTTCCAAGGTGGAGGGAATTTGGCCTCTTCATCCACTTCCCTCTCTGTTCTGGCAACCTCTTTAGCAGAGCCTGAGGCAATGTACAACATTGCTCTTGCTGTGCCACGAGTCTGGATGTGGCTGACCCAGAGAGCCTTGCAGGATACAAGAATTCAGCAGGGAGACACACAGGGGAGAGCAGGAATGATTTTTTTAACTGGAACCTCAGCCAAATGTCAACAGAATTTTGGGAAAGGCAGCAAAGCTGCTTCTGGCCGAGAGGATACCTCTCAGTGCAAGAGAATTCCCAGATGCAAACACAGGGAAGATGAGAACATCTCAAAGTAAAAGTTACAGAAATCCTCTATAATGGAGCCTAAATCCAGAGTTTTGTATTTCTTCTGTTCTGGATCATGCCAGCATGGAGAGCTAGTGCTTCATCCTGAGTCTTGGTGTGACCAGGTGTGTGTGTACACAGCAGCCACGAGAATTCTGCCATTCCTGGGCCCCAGGACATGCATCAGGATGGGCTGGGCTGGCACGGAGTTCACTAAAGGAGACAATAGTCTCGAGAGACAAATTCTGCTCTTAATTAGTTTGGCCCACCTTACTGACCTCAATTTGTCCTAGCATTTCCCTGGCTGTTGATGAGCTACTGTCCAAAGAATTGCAAAACACGTTTCAGTGTCAGTCACAGTGCCATAAAAAATGACAGCATCTCAGAGGACACCTTTCATATTCCCAAACTACATTACAGATACAATTTTGGTAATCTAATAAATAAATATTTTGGGTTGAATTAAGTCTGGCTGTAGCTTTTTTAGTCATGGGTGGGTTTTTGTTCTCACACTGCTAACTTGCAAGGAGTAAAAGAAATCAAAACAGATCTAACAGTTTCAATTAAACATCTTATATTTTCGCATTTAAAAAAACCTTTATCAAATTTGCACTGAAATGTTTTAAGGTTAATAGATTACCTCTGAACCCCAAGGAAATCAAGCTTCTTGTGCCTCCCTGTCATTTACTGGAGTGGTTACTTATCTGTCAATATTTCTTGCTTTTTTTTCAAGTCCCAGGCCTACTTGATCTTGTCCATTTGGCACCGCTGGAGGAATAACAAGTTTCTTCCCATCATGCATCTTTCTGGGATACATCATGACAGAGAAATCTCAAAGCCCAGGTCAATTATAACAGAAGATGTGTAGCACTTCTGCCCCCACAGCATCTTCTGGGGATCCACTTGGCAAAATGATATAAAACTAGTTTCGAAGACTTCCCATGATCTGGCACTACTTAGAACTAAGTGGCTGGCAAAATGTAAGGAAATATGCAGATGCAGCCCAGCTCCTCTGCCTCTGTTTGCCAAGGAGCAACTAACATTACATGTGAGGAGGGGCCTGAGGCTGGCAGAGTCCTCACTGAAATGTAATTACTTTTTAATTAGAATTCCTTGAATAAGAGATAGATACCTTCCATACTTTCTCCCACTGATGATTTTAATATTCCTCTGTCAGGTATTATGAGGCAGCAGCTGACAGTGAGTTACATGAAGCAATCCTGTAGCTGGTAGCGACTTGCATAAAGTAACCAACTTAACCATTTGTCTTGGGTAAAATATGGTCCCTGTCCTCGCTTTTTTCCATGGAGTCTGTCACTGGCGTGTTGATGTAGTGTTTGTTTACTCTCATTCCTGCAGGAGGAAATATCATAGTTCATGTATCAAATTACTGTAACCAACTGGAGCATTTCTATTTAAAATAATGTATCATGATAGATTTTCATAATGCTGTTGATGTATTTTCAGGACTTCTAATTTTTACAAGTATATAATCTGAATATCATTTATCTAAGTGTGCAGTTGTAAAATCTGTGGTAATATCTGATCTCATTATAAAAATCAGCACCTAAGAATGGACTAGAGTAACTAAATCTGAAGCTGACTGGATATTTGTGATATTTTGATAGAAATAAGAAAGAATTTCAGGGTTTTTTTCTTTTTGCTGCAGGGCCTCTAAACACAATCTGACATGTGATGTATTTTTGAAGTCAAAGTTAATAATTCTCTTTACATAAAAATAAATACCCCCTATTGAATACTCGCTCTAAAATTAGAATTGCATATTTCTAAGTAATATACCTAAGGAAAGTGATTTATCCTAATGCAATAATGGCATAGATTTACAAAGCTTGAGTGATACAATGTTTCTCGTTATGGTTGTAAAATATTTGTTGCCACTGTGGGATTTTCTAGATCATTATTTTAAAAAAGGAAAAACCTACTTTGACAGATGAACTGGGGCCATTCTGAGCAAATCACAGATACTTCATATAACAAGGCCTCCAAAGAGGGGAGCACAGACTTATTACTATGGCAACCCAGATCAAAACACTATTTTAGTGGAGAGTTTCCAGTTTTACAATGCAATGATGATTGTTTATAGTACTATTGAAACCAGATTCTGCAAAGGTTCAAGAAATGAGCTGACAAGAGGAAAATCATTATAGATAAACTGGGGATACGTGAATGACATATTGTGGAATCTGCTATTATTTGATCAAGTGATGAAATTGTGGCACAAACATAGATAAATAATGGTAGATGATACAGTCTGAGGGACCCTATTTTGTTGGTTGTGTTTTATTGTGTATCTGGAACATAATTATTGGTTCAATGCTGCAAAACACAAAAGCAGATTTAATAATAGAAATTATTGAACTTTGAAAAAAACCTATTAATTCTCCGTAAGAATTTATAACATTTAAATATAAAAATGCTTTCATTCCCAAGTCATTGAGTAACACCTACATAATAACAAACATCACCTACACCTGGTGGTGGGGTGCTTTTTTCTGAAAGTCCGTCATGGGCTGGAATGATGCATGCTTAATCCTACATCAGCTAATCAGTGCTTAGAACTGTTAGTCCTACAGCAGTGAACCTCCTCAAACCTGTCTCATATCTGCAGCAGCAAAACAAGTTGATTTTTTTCCCTCGTGGCAGTAGCCTAGGAGCAGCTCTGGGCACGCTCCAGCTGGTTTCTGCCTTGTGTCCACTGGCTCAGAGAAGGGAGTTGGTTGTTACCCTCCTTCCATGCTGTAATGGTCCTGGTTTCAATGTAAGAGCCACGGGAGCCTGGGGACAGTGATCTGTTTTCTGCTTAGGGTTATTTCTCAACACAAGAGACATGGCAAGCTTACTTATTCTGGCTGCTTTCCAAGTTCATGCCATCCTTCACCTCAAGATCTTCAGCAAATCATGACCACCCTCACCAAACTTCTTGCTAGCCCCACTTCTCAACTTGATCACATTAATGTTCAAAATCTTGAGTTCACCTGTCCGTGTAACTGGGCAGCATGGAAAAAGTCTCCACTCCCACATCATGAACAGAGAAAGCTCCTGGTGGCTTCTTTAGGGGCTACAGAAGCCGCTCCTGTGCAGGCAGAGAAGTTCACAGCCTGAGAAATAAAGCTGGAAAGAAGAAAGGTGAATGAAGACTGATCACAGCAAAATTTCTATACCTGTAACAGTCTGATCATTCCTGAGCACGTCTCTGGCACAGGTGCTTCCTTCTGCAGGATGAAGCTTGCTTCCTGCTTTGATGTTTCTCTCTGTGGGACTGTCTGAGGGGACAGGTCTGAGAACAGCAGGATCCCAGGACCTCCTGAGATGTGTTCTTACCTCTCCATCCCCAGAATTGCTTTCTTATGGGATCCTCAAGGTGAAAGTGTCTGTGAGCTCAGGGCAGTTTTGTTCCCTGAAAGAAAGAAGATATTTACTTACAGGAGCCCTTAATCATTGACTGAAAACACAAAGTGGATGAAATGTTTTCAGAAGGATGATTTACTAGGTAGTTTGTATATTATTGTGGATGGAGAGGCTTTAGCTCTTCATGGAAGTTCGAAGCAAAATTTTGCCTTACATTTGGTATTTCAGATGACGCAGGGAAAGCATTTTCTGGTGTAGTCTTACTTGGACCAGAATACAAAATACATCCTTTAGTAAACTGTGAAGCTTTAAGTTGCTCAAACGACACTTACCCAGCAAATAATTTTGAACTTGGGAGCATTAGAGAGGTCATATTTTTGCACGCCTGATCTGCTGCTGAGCAATCTTTTTTAGCCATTAAGAACACCCAGCCTGTTTTTAACACCAGATACTATGCCTCATCCCTGAATTATATTTTCCTGAGTTTATGATGACCCTTTCAAGGAAAATTAAGCGACTCCATTAACTCTGAGACCAGAGCACCCTTCAAAAATTTAGTCCAGTAGAGCAGTTGATGGTATTTATTGCTCTTCCCTAATGCACTTGTATTTTCTGTCGTGCGAGGACTATTCAGACATCATCATACAAATATCAGGAGTGTCTCAGCTCCTGAGAGATGCCACTGGCTCCACCCATGGAACAATTATAATCTAATATTGTTCCTGGAATACAGACTGAGTCACCACATAAGTATAAGGAAGCGGTGAGTGCTTTCCACTGACTCCAGTATGTTCATACACTCTAGCCTTTTCCATCTAACCTCACAAACATCTGTCTTCAGCCAAGAAACAGCAACAAGGATGTCAACAGCTGTTCTGTTCAGCCAAGTACAGTGCTGATGTTAAAGTTTTCCGAGATCACTGAGGTCCTGCATTATTAATCAAGGGCCTCAGAAATAATTCTGCTGACAGACTACTTATGAAATATGTCTCCTGACTTCAAAGTGTGGTCAGCTCCCTGTCATATAGCATGGAGCACAGATGAAGGCTGCAGGGCTGAGATTCAACTGGTGAGAACTGTTAGTCACTTGGAGGTCTAAGAAGCACCCATCAGAAATGGCCGAGGTAACCACAGGTCTCTCATTTTCCCTTGTATGTTTTTGGCAGAGTTACATTTATTCTGGAATGTCTCCATTAAGGCAAATCTCCAGGACACATGTAACAATAATGGCAAAGAACATTTCTTGCCTTTGTTCATCCTTGCTTCCCAACACTAACTTCTGTTTATGCAGCTCAGTTGCCCGGCACGGTGGATGCCGTGTGTGGTCAGTGGTAGACAACATCTGAAGAGTATAATCACTTGTTTCCTCAATATTTCTGATGGTGCTTCCAACACTGCTCTACAGAGGACACCAGAGAGAAGATTTCTGTCTTCCTGTGACATTTCATGGTGACTGAGATAACCAAGACAGTAAAGACAACAATCTTCTCATTTAATAAAGTGGTGTACACCAGCACAGACTCTTTTTTTACCTTAGGCCCTCTTCATTTGGACACTTACAATCTCTTGTCTTCAAGCTCTCTATCAGATCATTATCTGAGGCCTCTGGTGCGTATGGGGTGGTGAAAATAACCTGAGACTGAATTTTTCAAAATCAGTCTAAAAAATCTGAGAATATGAAGTGAGCACATTGTTTTGATATTAAATAGAAACAAACTTCAAGGGGGAAAGAACTCCATCTAACACCCCAGAGATGACCATTGCATGAAACCTCTTATAGACCGGGCAAAGCAGGAATAAGAAAATTTTGAGTATGAAAATAAGTCCAGGAGAGAGAAACAGAACAACCTGCTGGCTCAGAAATTTCTCTCTTCTCCTCTTGGTCATCTTCTTCAGCTCAAGCTCTCAACAACTTCTATCAGTCAGAATTTAGCATTGTATCTCCAGTTCACAGAGAATGTAAGACCTTTTTAAAATAGCAGCTTCCTGATACAAAATGTCTCATAAATTTGAAATGCAAAATGGCTCCTAGATTTCAGAGAGCTGCCAAGTGAAGATGCCCCTGTGAGGCACAGCAGTGGCTCTGGGGAAGATTGTCTCCAAGGAAGTGCAGCACAGAGCCAGGCTTGGGTGGGTTTCTGCTCTCCATCACTCACATATATGTTAAGAAATAATTGCATAACCTGATCATCTCTATGCTTAGAAGTCAGCACAGTTTTATTCCTAACCAGATCCCCTGCCACAGGATAAATCCTCTCCATCTAGCTCATCTATCAGCTTTGTGTAAGTGCTCCATCCAGTTCTCTGTACTGTTTTTATCAACAAGCGCTGTCAGGTTAAAAAGTGGATGACTTACCTCCCCAAGTGATCTGAAGAATTCAGTGCCACAGAAACATGCTTAATGCTGGATAACCAGGCACCTTTCCCAAGTGAATTTTTAATGGCTGGGGCTGCCTTACATAGTCTGCCGAGCAGAAGGAGCTGTGATTAAGCCCCACACTCCGTGATTTCCATCCAAAATTTTCCGCTCAGCGGTAACAAAATCTTATGTAGTTTTCACTAAACTCTCCTCCAATTTCCCACTGGCTTTTAGTATGTGCAGATAATTCAGAATAAAGCCCCTTGTCACAGTAATATGTACTCTAGCGTAGCACGGAGGAGCTGTTTCACCATGTAAAAGCCATATTGCCAAGCTGTATTATGCTTTACCTGTCACCATGCCAGGAAACATTTAACAAGGAAGGAAAACAAGGAGAGTGCATGTGTTGCCAGCTATTCAATATAGGCCATTTACTGTTAAACTGTGGAAAGGTGCTGGAGTTTAAATGCACCCTGGATTTCTTCTGATACTGGTAGCAAAAAGCTGAAAGGTTTTGCACTGTTGACCCACAATTCAGTGCTGCTAATTTGGACCTGGACTGTCTCACTAGGTCTTCATGGTTCACTGCTCTTTTCTGAGCCTCAAGGGGATTTTAGTTTGTTTGTTTGTTTTGAAAAAGTTTATGCTTCAGAAAGAGAGCGTTTGGCCAAGGAACCACCTTCTGTTTCCGTGAGAAAGGGTGGCTCAGACTGCTTGAGCCCGCTGCAGGGACAGGGCTCAGTCTCATGCAGAAAATAGGACAACCTCTGAGGTACAAGTGTCTTGCCATTGCAATGCCTCCATCCCTGGCAGTCCAAAGCCCTGAGGCTCCTCCTGGTGCTCCCCATGCAAGAAGTGGAACTTTTGAGCAGTGCTAACACTCACCAGCAGAGGAAGCTGGAAAATAAGGGGTAGCCTAACTCTTGCCTTTTGGGGGAAGCTGAAGTACCACCCTTCAGTTCTGCTCCCTGCTGCAGGCACTGTCTGTGCCATTCACGTGAAGAGCTAGTTTGGTGACAGCCATGGAGCTGGGGCTGTAGGACGTGTCCTCCCTTTAGGTGAGTGGGAAGATCAGCAGCTGCAGTGTGCAGAGTCCCAGCATATGGTAAATCCAACTTTGTCCTCCTTTCTAGAAAACAGGGTGCCTTTGGTGGAAAGAATCAGATGTGCCTTCAGGGAAGCCCTGCTCTGGACAGCTTGTAGTTGCAGAAGGGCAGAGGTCTGCCTGCAAGTTACAGCAGCAGAAGAGGGGACAGGCTCACAGGCAGCACTCAGCAAGAAGATCTGGTACAAAGCACCCCCCCCCAACAAGTCTTAGTAAGTAGCTGTGCAGTAAAGCTGTGACATTATGGATATTTGTTGTTTGTATGATTTGATGCTTTTATTGCTTTAATTGTTCCATTTCTATATGGTTGATTTGGGCTGTTGTTGGAGCACTAGCAGCTAGTTACGGTGTGCTTTTGGAGTAAAAATTCAGGTCATGGATGCAGAGTAGTGAAAGAATAGCTCATGGAGAGGGCCAGGCTTTGTCCTGAAGCAAGGAGCTGTGTGTGCCTCACTTCAAAATGTCCTGGAGTCTGGTTTAAGCCCTGCACTGAAACCCGGAGAGACCAATGACTGTTGCAAAGACGAGGTTGATGAGTGTTTTGCAACAACCTTGTTATAATGTGATCTACTGCGATCAGGTGTGTTCTTCTGTCACTTGAGCACGTGTCACTGTAACACAGTTTGAATCCAGGGCACAAGGGGATTGAGGCGCCCTCCATTTACAGTTGTTTCCATGTAGGAACCTTGAGCTAAGGGAGGAAAACCTGAGCTAGGCAGGATATTATACTCTGAGCAAGACCCCGTGAGGACCTTGTAGTGCTTAAAATGTGGGAGAACATTGCAAGTGTGGCTACACAGCAACTCTGGGCCTCTCTGCAGAGGCTTCACTGGGGACTGGGGGAGAGCAAGGCTGCTCTGAGCCACACCAGCTGTGAGGGAAGATGGTGAGGCTGCTGTTGATGGCTGTACCTGGGCTTTTCCTTCCCCTGCTGCCCCTGTAAGGACAGTGCAAGCCACAGAACTGACTGATCCTGCCATTCTCAAAGTACATTGAAAAGACTGTTTCAAAGTGGAAACAAAAGGCCTAATTAGACGCAATCAGCAGCTCCTTGTCTCCTTCCTCTCCCCAAATGGTGCTGCCTCGCTGACCCTGACAGTCATTTTATTAGTCCCCTCTTGACTGGCCTCTAAGTCTCCCCACCTGGTGCTCCAGTGCTAATTGGTACAATTAGCCTCTCCCTCCCTGGGCTAATTGCTAAGGACTGTCTCTCCATTCTCATGGGGACCAGAAGAAACTTGTACTAGAGGGGGGTCTGCAACCACAGAGACGCCAAGGGGAAAGTGGGGAGCTGGGATGGGCTGGTTTGCTGTTCTCCATTCTTCTCACGTTCACTCACACAAAGCACATAACTCTTTCTCTGAACAACACATAACATTCCTCTGGTTCATACTACCAATAAAGTAACAGGCTCTGCAGCACCAGGGAGCCGGTCATAGCATCTCTAGGGCCCTATGTGGCATTCAAGCACTTGGGCTGCTAATACGCACAAGGTAAAACTCCTTAGCTGTCTGCCCAAGGTCTTTGTAAGACACAGTTTATGCAAACACCTGTCTGGAGAATATTGTGGGAAGTTGCTCAGAGGCTTGCAGTAGTAGAAAAGTTAATATCCAGATTGTTTAAAAGGAGCTGGGAACAAAAGCCCTATTGGCTCTTCAAAAGAATAGTGTGATCTCTATACAAAAAAATACATGCTCTTGAAACTGCTACATGTTTAATATTAATACAAGTATTTGTTTGTGACTGTATTTGAAATGGCTTCAGATGACAGGTTGTCCTCTGTTGTCCTCAGCAGATAGCTGAGGGAGCCTTGGTGAGAAGAATCTGATTAGAATTAGAAAATAGATTTACAAAAGAAAATATTGAAACTGTCTTTTCATACTGCGATCTGACAGTATTTAATAATACCTTCACTTTTCTAAAAATACATTATTTAGGGCTGTAAATTACACTACTGCTCATAAATAGCTTTCTCATCACCTGCCATTAATGTAACTGGGATGAGAGTATGATAATTGACTGAAGCTGACCACTAGACCTGCAAGGACATGTGCAGCTTCCCCATCACTCAGCAGAGGGCTCAGGTCTGTAAACTGGACTCTTGGGATGCAGGCAAGATCTGCACACAGGTGCAAGGGTTGCTGCAGGGGTTTTGTCACTGTGTGCTTTTCTTGCATAGAGGTGGTTGGGACCTTACGAAGTACAGTGACCTGCCCTCAAAGAGTGCACGTGTGGGTGCAAGGTGGCAATGTCAGAGCAGACCTGCCAACAGCAGAACTCAGTTATTTTCCTTCCAGTGCAAGTAACATTTATGCAGTGAAGTGTCAGAGTCCAGGTTTAAAGACAGCTCTACAGCCACACTCAGGGGGAAGAAGAGGAGCATATAAAAATAATCTTCTGATGGGTAAATCATGTATAAGCTCTCCTCCCTGAAGTCAGCAGGTGAGGATTGAGGGGTGTGCTTAGGGACGTGACTTTCCAAATACACGGATCCAGGCAGGGGCTGGAGAGCTTTCCCCCATGCATGTGTGTAGCTCCTGCCATGCTGATGAATGAGTACAGCTGAGCAGAAGACCAGAGTCAGCTCAGTGAAAGATCAAGCTAAACCTGGGTGGCAGCAGAGCTGGTGTCATGTACACAAAGAGCTTTGCCTGCATAAAAATGATTTTGTCTTGGTTTGACCTACAGAATAACAGCGTGCCTAGCCAGGGAAAGGGAGGAATGGAGAGGCAACCTCTAACAGTTTGAACTTGTCAGTGTGGAGATCAAATTCCTGTAGATGATGCCATTGTTAACAGATAGTCTATTTTCATGTAGATACTCAATGTATCACTTGCCAGGCAAATGAAGAGGTGCTTAAGGCAAAAACAATGGGTTTGTTGGTTTGTATTCTAAAAAATTACTGCTGATTGTATACTCTGTGCATTCAGGTAAGAGAAACTAAGGGAATTAGAGAGAAAAGAGATGGCTGTGCAGTTGATTTTGTGGATTGACCTTAGAGAAGGAATACCTGCAGATGAGGTGTTTGCTGTTGTTGAGACCACACATGTGAATGAGCAGAAGCTAAAGCTTATGTCAAGCTTGATAACATGGCCGGTTTTTTCCAAGAGTTACTACATTGTCCAAATGAGATGACCTCTATGAGATGAGGCAGTGTTTATTTCAAGCTATATAATGTCTTGCACTACCCCAGCTTTTTCAACCTTCTTCAGGTTTGACCTCAGTTTTTCAAGCTATGTTCATCTTGTAAAGCTATTCATATATCTAGGCATGGGGACGTACATCAAAATATGGTTTGTGGATAGACACTGACACTTAGAAAAACACCATCAAACTAGGAAAACATCTGCCATGAACAAAGGTTTAAGGAACTATTCTTATCTCATGAAGAAGATGGATGGATGGTGCAGGGCGCTCCACTGGATTT
Source organism: Hypocryptadius cinnamomeus (assembly GCA_013400635.1). Taxonomy (NCBI): domain Eukaryota; kingdom Metazoa; phylum Chordata; class Aves; order Passeriformes; family Zosteropidae; genus Hypocryptadius; species Hypocryptadius cinnamomeus. Next base: position 54,265 of record VYZP01026132.1, read on the forward strand.
GCTGTGAACTTTACACTGTACTGCTTGTGTGGGGAAGGCTATGCAGTGAGGGGGGCAGAGGTTGGCACAAACAACCTGAAGCAAGAGGGAGGTAGGTTGGGCCACAGAAGCACTCAGTGCCCTTGAGTAAGTGGCATGACTTGCTCATTCCTTAGGGTGACCTTGGACAAGTCTCTTAAAATCCTTTTCCTCAGTCAACCCAGCTGGCGAATTTGTTTGGGGGTGAAGAAACACCAAAATGACATTGAAAAACAAGCTGTGCCCCTGCATTGCCCTTTCCAGGGTAAACAAATCATACCCCAACATCCCCCCCAGTCTGCCATCGGGAGTTTCCGGTGTGTCCTTTGTGGAGCCCTGTGGAAAAGCCTGGATGCAACATAAACTACACAAATGGTACACTTGCATATTCAAATATAGTGCAATGTTTGTTCATCTCTCAAAAGTGTGTACAGTACTGATCACTGTATTATCTGTGTGCGTTCTGCTAATTAGCAATGCAAATATAGAAAGATTTCTTCTTCTTTCCTCTTTTTCCATAAGCAGGGAAAAAACCCCCATAGTTTTTGTTCTCTGGTACCTTTTCCTTCGTGAAAAAAAAAAAAAAAGGCAAGCTACAGATAATAAACCAGTGTATTCACATCTATAGGAAAGATAATATTATACGTGTGAAAGATGGTTTTCCTGAAAAAGGACCGTTTTATTCATTGGCTAACAGAAAGCATTACTTTTACAGTTCAGGGTAGAAACTGCAATAATTCTGGTCGTATTGTTTCTTCTGGCAGGGAATAAACTCTCTCTCGTTTTTATACCTAGAGGTGAGTTTTTACTCTTTCTCTTTGAATTATACTGGTGGTCATCAGAGTGGTAGTGGAACAAGAGTGTGATGTTGCTGGAGTACTTCAGATGTAGTTGCTCAAAGCACTGCCACTATAATTCAAAGTGAAGAGAGTCAAACTTGCAGCAGGCGCTCCAAAATGGAGGACACTGAGGTCTTTGTTTACTGTCCTCGTCCTCCTTCCCTTTGGGCAAGAGCCAGCGTGTGACATCTGCGTTGCTAGGTACACGGAGCTACAGCCAATTACACACCGCTGCTGCGCGAGCGCCGCGCTGGGGACGGGCACGGGGACACGCGGGACAGGGCCGGGCAAAACGGGGGCCCTGGTGCCACTGGGGACACACAGAGTACTGGCCAGTGCAGGGCACAGGGACTGCTTCCTGCTGCTGATGGGCTCTCCTCAACATTGGCAGGCTGATTTAGGAAATAAAGATTTGAAGACACCTGTTCCAGACAAAGCGTTCACACCTGTGATCAACAGTGCTTCACTCCCAGAAACTAGTTGGGGTGAAAGGAAAATGTGAACATATTTCCATGATTTTTTCACCCCCAATCTCATGTTTTGCACTTTCTACAAAATATTTAGGTAGGATTGCCTTTTTATAAACCTTACCATAAGTCACAAAATTGTACTTTGTCTACATGCCTAGTAGAATGCATATTTTTATGTAATGGATCTGGGTCAAAAATAGGAACATCAAAATCCTGAGTCTTCAAGACATTTGAGCATTTGTGATGCTGTCATTTGCAGCTCCCCTTTGTGTTTCTTTCAAAAAGGGATTCTGAAGTGAGTCATATGATTTATTGTGACCATTCCCAAATATATCATTGTTCCTCAGAATTACTCAATCGTTTTTCTTTATTCACCGGATTGTGTGGATGTTCTCCCCATGGAGCTGCATACGCACGCTTGGCACAGACATATCCCAGCACATAAAAACAGTGACCTGGGCATGCACAGAGCTCTTTTGAACAGCTGAGCACACCTACTAATTTTTTTGAACTGAAACCAGATCCCATCACTGGCCTAAGCTGTGCTGTGCAACACCTGAGTGGAGCCAGGAAAAGTGTTCCTCTGCTTTATGCTTCACATGGCTTCTGTTTGACCAGGGAACAGCACCAGTTCTGTCCAGGCTTTGTAGATGAGTCTGTTCCTATCTTAAGGGAAGAACCTCTCAGGGCACATATCAATGTGATGGCCCTTAGCAACATATGTGCATATGCAGAACTTTGTTTCAGTCAGATGTTCCTGGTTTTTTTTTAAAGGCACTTTTTAAGGTGGAAAAATGTAAACTTTTCTTTAAAGGTTACCTGCATCTCTCTAGTAATTTATGGCAGCACCTTGACTCTGGAAGAAATTGCATCACATCCCCATGAAAAAAACAACCTAGTGGAAAGAGTAAGATAAACTTGCAAGCTCTGCTTGTAATATGGAGCAACAATACATGAACATACTGTTCTTCTGCTGCTACTCTGGAGAAAGAATGAGGGTAAAACGTGTGAGAGAGCCACAGTTAAATTACTCACTATTAGCCCCTACAGTGTGCTTCCAACCTGCGTTGATATATATATACAGAGAGAGGGAGAATGTCACAGTTAAATTTTTTTTACTAGTATAATGAGGAAAGAGACCAACAGAAGAAGTTCCCTTGGCTAATTTTCTAGCCAGCAGCCACTGCAATGTTCCCACTAGGAGAGACTGAAGGAGTGAGAGAGTGATATAATAAATAATGACTGGCTCTGCTGGTAAGGAGAAATTATCACTGTGCTTGGGGGATCTAAGTATGTGCTCACCCAAGATACAGGGAGGGGGAGGGGGCCAGGAGCACTCTGTCGTGTCTTGAGAAGAACATTCAGCGATGTTTGAATTAAAAAGGATTTCAGCCACTGCTTTGTCTGCTAAAACAGGGATGGGAACAGCTGGATGGAGAGGTTCTGAATGAGATGCATTAAAAGATTCAAAGGAGTTTCCAGTCTAAGCTCCTGTTTTAAATCTCCTCCCTAAAAAGGAGGTGTAAAGCAAGGGTGGATTCACAGTCAGGCTCAAGGATGTGAAGTCCCACTGATTCCCCCAGGGAACACAGTCCTGTGCCATGGGCACAGACCGTGATAGATCATGCCCTTGGTGGGCTACTTGCCCTTTGGCCTGAGACTGAGCAGGCTTGAGCCACAGAAGAGTTCCCTCTCGGAGGAGATCTGAGCAGAGGCCGAGGAGGCTGTGTGCAGCCACGGCTAAGGCTGCACTGCTGGGATCCACGAGCTGTTCTGGTGGGAAATAGTGCTGAAAAGGTCCAATTCTGGCTATAATGCTTCCTCAGGCAAAAAAATTATCTTCATATTTTAAAATCTGAAAGGCTTTTTTTCTTTAGCATAGATTAAGAAGGAGAGCAAGCCAAGAAAAAGTCAGATCAGTAAGATGAACAGTGTGTGCTTGTGCCTCTGTGATTGTATTCAAAGCCCTGTCTTGCAATGTGGCACTTGCCCCTGCAGGCAGGCACAGTCCTTAGAAACAAAAAGGTGCAGTTCAGAGAAAAGGTCTCTTGAAGGAAAGAAAATAAGTGTTCTGGCTTAGCCAGACACCAGTTATTTGGCTTGGCACAGGGCAGTTGGGTACAGTGTGATGGACTGAGATGCAGATGTCAGTTCAGATGGTCAAGTGGTTCTGCCTACCCTTAGGTTCTATTAATTAAACTACATAGAAAAAATCATAGGAGTTGGATTTGCTAAAATCTCTGGACATTCAATGGTAAGATCAGCTATTCTTGTGAGATTTGTGTTATTTTAGGAAAAAAAAAAAAAAAGAAGAAGAAAAAACTCCTTAGAAAGGCTTGGAGAATTTTGAAGCCATCTAACCTGAATTAGATTCCAGGCTCAAGCTTGAATTGCAGACCTTAGCTTAAACCCCATAGCTAAACAGGGCCTCCTTTCTCATTCCCAAAAATAGTATGCTACTTTCTACATTTTGCCACATACACTGTTTCATATACAGAAATAAGTAATCTGGGATTTACTATGATTTAGTTCCTTTAAATGAAAGCAACTTTCACATATAGAGTTGAATATTTCCTTCCTAGACTACATTTCAAGCTTCTCAAAAGAAAAGCAGCACCCTTTTTTTTTTTTTTTTTTTTTTTTTTCTGCCTTTTTTAAAACTTCATTNTTTTTTTTTTTTTTTTGTGCTCCAGCATCATGAAAATCTGCATGGTGAGATGCATTTCTCACCACATGCTGACTGCAAATTGTATTTGAAATGGAAAGTATCAATTAAATCAGCCTTTCTGAACTGCCTGGTGACAGCTGCCATGCTGCTGAATGTTGACGACACTTGTAATATCAACAGATTTGGGCCCTTGCACTGGAGAATATGAAACACTTTCTAGCCATTTAAATACAGGTTTTGCAAGCAGATTAAGACCATCATTTCCATCACTAAGGACAAAAATGTTCACTGCAAAAGCCTTTTCTTTATAAGCACACTCAGTAGCATCTACTCTGGTGCTGGTTTTGTTCAATGGTTTCAAAACCCTGCCCAAGCTCATGGAAGGGCACAATGAGGTTGGCACGTGGGGTCAGTGGAAGGCTGGGCTGATTGCTCAGATAAGCCAAATTGCCCCAGGAATCCACAGATTTGAGGGTCTGGAGACAGATAAGGAGTCCCTCAGCTGGTCTAGTCAGGAATCTTGCCCTGGCTTGGGGGATAGGGCTGCTCCTCACCCACTCCACCCTGGCACAACAGGAGGCAAAGACAGACACCCAGAGAATTTTAATATCATCTAAAACGAAGCCAGTTTTCTTTACAAAATAGCCATTTGCTTAAGGTAGCTGTTCTTTGGAATGAATGTCGGGTTTGAGTGAAGCTGTCTTTTTTTCCAGGTTGCAGTTCCTGAGCTGAAGTGAAAAATGGCAGAAACGCCAGGGGAGAGAATTCCACTGGGATCCTCAATATCCTTGGTAGACAGCGTGCCTGTGGAGCTGCTGGTTGTTGTGCAGCTGGGTTTTTGCCCTGTGGGTTTCTTTATTTTGTAGGTATATAAAATCTTGGCTTTTTTCCAAATGAAAATATTTAGTTTATTTTAATTCTTTAAAATCTGGAAGAAGGTAGAGGCATCCTTGTTTTCAGAGAAGCTGCAACCTGCAGTGAAAGGGAGATAATGTTAGAGTGTATGGTAGATGGAAAAACAAGTAATTTAGCAAAACCAAAATTTCTTTGCCAGTCTTGCATGATCAAGAATCCCATGCAGTCGAGAGGCACAGTCTGGTGTGCCTATGCCAACATGGAATGTGAGCAATCCAGCTCCTAGAAAGTCTTGTGGAAAACATGGCCTGGGTACTGCTTTTGTGAATAGCAGGTGCACTGCATTTTTCATAGGAGCAATGTGCCTAATCATGTATAGTGTAAAGTACTTAGGTTAACAATATAAACTAGACCCTGAGAAATATAGCTATTGTAATCTTTTCATTATTTATCCATTTTAATCTCTATTAGGAGAATATGTATAATTTATTTTTTATTTCTGCAATGAATAATATAACTAAGATCTCTTTATACTTTTTATTTGAAAATTCTGTTTTAAAGCACTCTGTTGGATAACATTCACTATATTTTCCTTTTTTTGATAATAAAAGTGAAAATAATATGCTAAGCTTTTGTACTGCAATGCATATTAAAATGCCCTTAATGCAGTGATGTGCCTGGCACTCCAGAGATTTGAGAACTGCTTTAGCTGTGTACTGAGACCTTGGAGTTGTATGGCCCAGCACCAAAGACCTGAATATTCATGCTAAATTGTTGGATTTCTGTGCTTTTAAAATCTTGTTTTAAATTTCTTCTCCTCTTCAGTCCTATTCAGATTTTACCCCGCTTAAAACTGTTGTTGTCAATATCAGAATCATTCTTTTTGCCAACAGTTTAAATGATGATTGGGCATGGACCTTAATGCTGCAGCCTCAAATAGGCAAAATCCCAGGTAGAGAAGGGGTGAGTAAGAGATTTTTCTGGCCAGAGAAATGTGATCCAGAAACCATGGCTTCTGCAAGAATGTTTCTTGATAGTGTTGAGCCCCTCTCTCAAGCTGTGGAGAGCTTCCCAAAATGTCCAATGTTCAGGGATCTTCTCCACAGTGAGGCTGAAAGAGTCTGGATGCATGTGGCCTTCAAACCAAAAACTCCTCTTCAAAGACATAAATTGCTAATTATTATTAATCATAGTCTGACAGTCTCCTAAAAAAATCCCAACGTATTTTGGGGAAAAAATAAAAAGAGCTGCCTCCATCAGCTTCCTTTCTTAAAGGGAAGGAGGTCAAGGGTCAAGGCAGAAAGACAAGGACAGAAAAATGTAAATGTACCTCAGTCATGACAGAGGTATTCCTTGAGAGCCTCCTGCCAGCCTGTGCTAAAATCCTGGCTGCCATGGAGGAGACAGGTCCCTGTGCTGCCCCCTGCCATCAGCCTGCATCCTTCTGGAGAGATTGGCTCTGATTTTGGGGGGCCAGTCTCAATTCCCCACAAGAGCTGACAAGCAGAAATCCTGTCCCAAATCTTGTCCTTGAGAGTCCCTCCCCTCTTCTAATAGTTGCTGTTGCTTTTACAGGTATTTACCCCTGTAGAAAAACAAAGCTGAATAAAAGGAGTAGGGAAATTCTGGTCCCATGGAGTTTATTCACTAAATTAAAGGATTGGTACAACCATTAAACGAGTCTTGTTGGTCTAGAGACACACGATTGCCAAATCAATTTGTTATAAAATAAGGTTAGCTTCTTTCAAAATTCCCTGCATGACTGTGAAGAGACAGCATTGGATCATCTTAATTCAGGATCAAAATTCTCCAAGAGGTACTGGTTTAACTCCCCTGGCGTGTCCCTGTGCCTTCCTTCCCTTGCAATTGGAAGCAGCAGCATCTGCAGTAATGGAGATCAGCTGCGGAGTCTAAGCAAAAGCCAAGAGTTTTGGACACCAAGAAAACAGCCCTTCCCACTCCCTGCTTCATGGAAGGAAAGACATTGTGCCCATGGATGTAGGGCCCCAGGGTGGTTTTAAATTAGCTGAAGATGCCTGCATGAAGTTTGACTGCAAGAACAGTGTGGTAAAACACATATTACCACTTTCCTACATTATTGTTAATCACTATTTTCTAGAACAGTTAAACTGCCATCCCCTTCCAGAGAATAATTACTGCTATTTAATTGTATTTATAATTTAGTATACACCTGAAAAATATGCTATAAAATATCAGGGGGGTTCCCTTTAATACTGGTGTTCCATTTACAAACTGTCACATTTATAATGCGTCTTTAATCTTCTGTGGTCTGCTAGAATTTTATATTAAAGTCTGCTTTGTGCTTTAAATATTAAAGATTCTGCAGTACTTCAAAAGGTGATAATGCCTGATGCTCTGGTGGTGCTTAAATCTCAACAGCTAAATATATTGAGGAATGTTCGGTGGCCCTGGCTTAATTAAACATGTATGTGTATTTTCAAATGCAATCTTTTTCTGCTTGTTAGGTTTTTGACAAACCTCCAAACAGGTCCAGGTGGAACAAAGCATGTAAACAAGCTTGTGAATGCAAGCTTAAAACACTCAAATTAGCACCTTCTTACAATTAATATGCAAACCCTGGGATCTCTGTTATTGATAATGCCATTTAATATTATTTGCAGCTGAGCTTTATATTCTAGCCTTTTAATTTTTCTAAGCTGTGTCCACTTTAATTATGTGAAAATGTACTGTTAGAGACAAGTCATCCAATGAGACCCTATTTACTATGAGCAACTTACTCTGCCCTGTGTAGCATAGTATAAATTACAAGGCTGTGGGAGCATTTCAGTACACACTGGCTTTACAGTGTTTAATGGTCTAATTTAGCACATATGACTAAACCTGGAGCCATCGAGGTATGCACACAGGTTAACACATAGTCTTTTCATTGTTTTCATTGCTGCTTCCCCAGCCCCCGTGGGTTAGTAAATTCACTTATTGCATCTTCTTCTAGATTGGATTGTGAGTGCTATAGGGGAGCCAAAGTCTCTCTGGTAGGAACAGGCATGATACCCACTGGTGAGGCTCTGCTCAGCCCAGGGAAGGATGTGAGCCCCTCTCAGCACCCTGATGCATTTATTAGGAACAGGTGTGTTTTCATGGCAATATAATTGTTCTGACTGCAGCATCTGTTCTTGCAGGTTTTTAAAACAGAAGAATGTTTCAAGAGGATTTTCTTCATTCCAAAATAACAGCACAGCAAAGCTTGACAGCCCCAAAAGATGCAGAGATTGTGTCCCACGGCTGATCTGTCCATGTGGCCACTTTCACTGGCAGTCGTGGTGGTCTGACCACTCTTGCCCAGTTAATTGGTGCAGTCACAGTGTGTACAGTTATGGTCTTGTGTTAATGACATGCTGCTTTGCCTACCTTAAAATAAGTCCATATCCAAATGACCTGACCTGTAATTTCTTTTTAAATTTTTCACTTTAAACTATAGGTTTTCTGACTAGATGTTTCATATTTTTAAAAAGACAAAAAGACAAACATGTATGAACACAGACATATTAAGGCATAGGCATATGATTTGATGCATATATTAACAAACCAATAGCTCTGCATGTATGTGGAAACAATGCCCTCCAGCTCTGGATAAACAGAGGCTGGCCATCATTCCAACAGGGAAGGAAACATTTCATACGTGAAGAGACATGGGGAATTATTTCATTTGTTTTGGTGCCAATATGCAGCAATTTTCTGAATGCATTTGAAATATGATAAAAATATCTATGCATGCACCCGAGAAATGTTCTTTTATTCTCCTGTAATAGGTGAGGCGATGGCAGAAACTGGGGAAGCTGAAATAGACCTACTGCATTTTTACAGGTGAGGCAATGTTAGCAGGAAATGACAAGCTGGCTGTAGTTATTATAATACCCAGGGCAAATCAGCAAGCACGCACAGTGATAGACAAATCTAAATTAATCATAGCAAAGGTGGTGTGGCATTTTAATGTAAACTTACTCTACTGTATGGGAACTTGTAAGAATATTGTAAAATAGGTGAAATACCAGTCAATATGTGCGACTAACAAAATGGTTTTTTTGAAAATACAAGTGCAAGCTGGACTACTGCAGCTGCCTATTTTTAAGAGAGCTAACTTTTTAAAATTTTTATTTTAGCAATACCTGAAAAGCCCAGTGATTGCTTTTGGCAAACATAGGACTACAATAATTTTAAATCTCTCAAACAAGCACCTTGAGAAATCAACCTCCCAATTTTATCTTGCATTTTAATGTTCTTCTATTCAGACAGAAGGGGCCTGGTTAGCTAGTTGTCATTAAGCCCTTATGAGTGAAAATTAGTCCATTTCCTGTAGAATTCAGCAAGTTTTCTCAGCCTGTAACCATCACCTATAATTAAAATGTCGTCCTAACAACATCAAGGTGCAGAGAGTAAAAGAGTCAGTTCACCTCTGGAACTGCACGCTCTGTGGAGCTCCACAGCCCCTCAGAAATGGAAGCTCAGAGAAAATGTCTCTGTGATCTTTAATGGATTTTTAAAGATGACAAGAAAGGAAATGGGAAACTAAAGGCACGGAAGACATAAATTCCCTAAAGGTGCATTCTGAAGTAAATCAGAGCAACTGAAAAAGTGAATTCTTTGAGCCCTGGGATATCTCCCAGGTTTTGCAGCTGGACACTTACAGCTTGTCGAGTCCCTGAACACCTCTGCTCTGGGCATGCTTTGACACAGCGAGTCACAGAAAGATGAACAACATCACCTGAAGTGCTGTTTGAGGGGCAGAAAATTGCTCCCATTGCACACTGCTGCCTCTACTCTAAATCACATGACTTACTACAACCTTCCTTCTATAAAAGAAGTGCCATTTAGGTATGTTAACTTCTCCAGCTGCAATAGGCATCCTTCTCTCCTTATTTCCACAACAGTTAAATGCAGTCAAAGAAAGAGGTGAAGATCAGGTTTTATAAAATCAAACTTGAATTGTTCTCAGGGCTACAGCTGCACGAAAGCTAAATAACAACAGGCAAGAGCAAGAATCTTAAAAAAGCTCTGTTACCAAATATATGTATTTAGATATGTCTGTTTCTGTAAACTGGTAGGGGAAAGAAGAAAATCAGTTTGCCTTCCAAAGATATCTGACTACAGCTGTGCTTTGTAATTCTCAGTGACTAATACAGGCTGGGGCTGAACATTGTCAAACCCTCTGGAAGAAAAAAAGACTCTATTTTCAGGCAGTTTCATTTATTTATTCAATTTATGAGATCATGTAATATGTATTCATCAATCAAATAGAATTTGAATATAGGGTTTACAGGCAAAATTACAGTGTCAATCCCATGTCTTTATAATGAAAATATTTTAGTGTATGAACAAACACATGAACTGTATCTATTTGAGTGGGAAGGGGGTTTGTGCACTGAGGACTCAGCCCTGCTCCCGAGGCTTAGCTCAGCATGAAGGACCCAATACAATGTGTTATGTTGGGGAACTAACAGGACCCAAATCTGTCAGAGCAGCCACCAGTGTCTGTGTGGGTGTTATCAGCCTGCTCACATCATACCAGAGCTTTACACTGAAACATTGGAGGAATTACTGCATCATGGTACTTAATTACTTTGGATTCTCCTGGATGTTCATTCTTATTAAAAAAAAAAAAAAATTAGTCCATTTTAAAATTTGACCTCTTTCCTCCTATTTGGTAAGCAATTTGATTAACTGTGGTTCTTGAGTTCCAAGATCACTTTGGATCAACTATAATTACTACCTTTTGTATTTTTTATGTGCAACACATATGTTGCATTTATGTCTCCTTCAAAAATAGAAAAGCCTTCTGTAGAGTGAAAAGAGGGATATTGATAAAGATGGTGGTGAGTACAGCAGAAGGCAGTATTCTGATAACATGTATACAGGAAGAGTACCTGCAGACTGTTATTGTGGCTTTCTTCTCTGGTGTGGATGGGTCCACAGAAAATACTGCTCTTTTCAGTCAGTCACATTTTTACTTAACTACCATAAATAATACCAGTCAGATATGAGAAAATGGAACATTTTTTGTTTCCATGTTCTCCAGAATTGTGAATCATTGATTCTTATTTCAAGTATGAGCTAAAGCACTCAAGGAAGATGACTTGTTCAAAACTATTAGTGTTATAAACCTAATTATTGTGGCCTGGAAATCAGTTGCAAGGTTCATGTACCAGCATAATTCCTTCAACATTTAAGTAAAACTTGTTTGAGGAAGGACAAGACGGGAGTTTTAAAAATCAGCTTTATTACCAGAGCGAAGCACAGCAGTGTGAGAGGTTGGAGGAAGCACTGAAGGACAGGAATTCAGTGTTTGCTTAGGCTGAAGGCAAGACATGTAACTGCAGCTAAATCCTTTGGCAACAGGCACAGCAGCATCCTTCCCCAACAGGTAAAGGAGGAATGCAAAGGACAGAGTAACTTCGGCTGCAGGGCAGCACAAATCTATCACTCCACAGGTGCAGGATGAGGCTCTGCCAGCAAGTCCATCTCCCTGTATGAGCTTTGCTACAGCAAGGGGCACGAGATCAGCCCCTTAATCTGAGCACCTCCCTGTTACAGCAGGGTTTGGGTTATTAGCTCTCTAGCATTACAGCCCTATCGGTTAATGAGTGTAACTGGAGACTCTAAGGAGGAAGAAATGAGGGGGGTATGATCACATACTACCTGATACTGCACATGGGGAATGGCAACAATCATAGAGAGAATTCAGGGTAGATGTCCTAAGAATTTGTCTTAAATGACTCACAGCTCTCTTTTATTTTTTTTCCTTTTATTTTGTACTGCTAGCCAGTTTTCCATGTGTCTCTCTGCCTTTTTGCTTTCTCATGCCATTATCTCACAAAAAAGTGCCCCAAATCAACCTTTATTTCTGTCAGTCTTTCCTGGCACCTCTATGTTTAAAGCACCCACTTGTAAGCAATTAATTCCCCCCCACACCCATACACAAGGCAATCACTTTCAAACAGAATTTAAAAGAAACAGATCATGGCATTGTATCAGTCTGTTTTCTCAAACGATATCATTTTCAGACTCCAATGCACTTTCTTCTGGTGAAATGTTCCTCATATGTCTCTCAGACTGATTTATTGGATTGTTGCTTTTGTTTTTCTTGGGGGGGATTATGTTGGTCATTTTTAGTAGTGCTTTTGCTTCCAATCAGTAATACATTTTTACAGCTTCAAAACACTCCAGGATCCACAACTTGTAAATGTTTCCAATTCTTGATTTCTTTCAAGTTCCTGCTGCATTGGAGAAAAGGTAATAGCAATTCCAGAACTGAAGGAAAGAGAAATCTTGCCATGTTATCAACCAGCTGCTGCCTTTTCTACTGATAGCACTTAATTGCATTTACAATTTCCTCAGATTTCCAACTATTTCTGTCAGATTTGCTTTTAACTCACTACGGATTGTGTGCATTGACTGTGCAACAACCTCACTCAGAGCTGAAATATTTAATCACTACCCATGGATAAATGTTTTCATACTTTATGCTATGTTGTTTAGAAGTGAGGCATATATAAGGAACAAAAAATCTGTCAGTATGCATTTTCTATTGGAATGTTGCATAGGTTTTTAATTGGAAAATAGGCTTTTAAAGGTAATCATAGCTGAAGACTAGAGTTAGGAAGTGAAGCATATTTTTGCGTGATTTTTCTTCTTAACATAATGAACCTTTTTGTGTCTGTCATGGAAAACATGGAAATTTCATTCTCTTCTCTGTAACTATCTTCACTTAAATGTTTTAGGTTCAGTTGCTTTGAATGGTTTGCAAGTAACCTAAAGGGCTGTGTTAATATTAGCCTGCAGTGAGCACATACTGGCACTTTGTTGCTGTTTGGAGAAATGACCGGTTTACTTGGCTATATTGACAGCTCTACTGTAAAATTTGCTGGCATTAAAGGTCAAAAAGACCCAGTTTTTCCTCCAGTTGCTTCTATCCAAAAGAGAATAAATCTCAGAGCAGAATCACTTCTCTGACAATAATTTATGAATTATGCACTGACTGTGTTTGAATTGAGAAAGGCTTTCATATCCTTTCCATTAGCTCAGATTAAGTTTTCATATAAATGCTGGGAAGCATGCTAGCAATATCCTTAGCTCATTTTTATGAAAATTTTATCAGTGCTTTTTTCTGTACTACACTCCAATTGGGATGTCTCAGAATCTAAAGCTCAGCTTTGGACATGAACTTCTCTCAACCTGGCTGGCTGCTGCTCTAAAGGTTTCAATATTTTATGGGCTCTGGCTAACTCAGCCGTGAGATTCAAGCTGCAGAGATTTAACTCTAATGTAAAATCATGAACGGATGAAAACTGGGATGTCATAAGTAATACATCTACAAGAGCAGGATGCAGTTACCATTTTTAAAAGGTTTTTAAAAAGAAAACAGCATTCTCTACTCCCTCTTTGTATCCTAAAATGAAAAGCCTCTGAGCTATTGTACTAATACATAACCATCTTTTCTTGCCTGCTTTTCTTCAATTGCTGCTTAATTGTTGTGGGTTTTTTCCTTCAGGTCCACCATCAACAAGAAAGCCCCTAATGTCAGCTTCCTAGAGAAATGGGCATCACATCGCTTAATGTTTATAGGCCAAATCCATTCCTTAGCATCTTCCCTTTTTGTCTCAAAACTGATTTAAAACATTTGGAAAATCTGTCTATTCAGCTGGAGTGTTCTGGTGCATTCTTTCCTAGAAACAGTGGGGTCAGATGCGATCTGTCTGATGGACTTTTTTGCTGCAATCTATAGCCGTTTCCCTTGAGTCCTGCCGAGTCTAGCAAAGCAGCACAGCCCTATAATGGCCTCAATGACAATATGTTCTTTGTGTGAAAGAATCCAGGGGGAAGTGCTGGAAGGTGCTCTGGTCAGTAAAAAAATAGTTTTAGTGCTTGCTTATTTTTATCATTATGTACGTTGCCTCCACTGGAAATATTTTCTTGACAGTAAATAAGCGTCACCATAAAACATTTAACAAGCATGAAGAGAACAAATACAGAGTCCTTTTCATCTTAAAAGGCTTCAGTTGTTAATGTCTGTTATTAGCACGTTTCATTTGAGAGGGCATAAAAGAGGGACTGTATCTTGCGTATTTTTGGACTCACAGTCAAGAGTTTAATCTGTTCACAAATGTAAGTCCCTTATGTGTGATGACAGAAAGATTTCTCTCCCTCTTTAAAAATGTGACCTAGTCCAAAACTCTGCCAGGACAATATGATGACCGAGCTCTGTAGCTGCATTTTGGCAGAGCTATTCAGGCATAATGCATAGGTATAATCAGGGAAACCCCTCTGCAGGAAAGATTTCATCTGCTCCCATAATTGGTGCCCATCTCTGCCTTCCCTAGGATGCTGGTCCAGTGTGCAAGTCTCGCCTTTGTTTTTTCTGGGTGCCAGCAACACCTACTCACCCTGTTAACTGCAAATCACACTCTGCTCTTTCAGCTTTGCACACTATTCATTAACAGCTATAAATATTCAGAATCAGAAACATCCCAGTCCTGTATCAACACTGCATGAGACAAAACACAACTGTGCTGCTCTGCTGTATAGGCTCACAGTACACAGCTTAGCGTTAAGTCCTCCATCACCTCTCTTTAAGCACTTGCAATTAACAAATAATTTGAGGTGCATAGGAGTTGGACATGGACAGGTAAGTGGTACCGCTTTTTTTAAAATTTTCAGTCATTTGCCTGATCATAACCACACTGTAATGCTGTCACAAAAATGTGGCTTCTGCAATGAGAGGGTACCAGCCTACTGTGGTGGAAGGAAGAAGACATTTACAAAGGTCAGTAATAGACCAGGTTTTACACTTTAACTACAACCACCCACACCCAGGAAAGGCAAAACATTTATCTGGATTGGCATCACCTCTCTGAGCTTCCCCTTGGCCAATGCCATCATCTGGGCAGCGCCTTGCCATGTGGTCACAAGAGCATGGCCAAGCATTGCTGGCAGCAGCCACACTGGGCACCTGCTCAGCCAGCAGCCACCGAGCTGTCCCCCAGGAGTGCCCAGTGCAGCTCAGCGCAGGGCATCCCCCTCCAGACAGCACCAGTGTTGAACCTTGCCTGATAATTTAAAGCCAAGTCCCCCAGCTGATTCAGAAGCCATAGCCCCACAGGGGTGAGCAGATTTACCAGCTGTCCAGCTCCTCTCGTGATTGATCTCTGAATGTTTGATGTTTGATTTGCTTTTGCTCCCTTTCAGCTGTGAGGCTGTTTGCATCTGTGCTGTCCTCTGCCCGTAGTCTTCTCTCTTGGCAACGGGCTGGGTCTTCTCTCTATGGTCCTTTTCTGTATCACAGATCTGCAGTAATCCCCACCCCAACCTTGTTACTGTTTCAGGTGGGAGTGGGGAAATTGTGGGGAAACAGACTGAAAATAGCCTAAAAGGAAGAGTTTTGCAGTTTGATTACTTTTACTAGATTTCGTTTTTCCATGTTAGAGCTGCCTAAGGTTTTCATTTGATGTTAGGCCTTGTGTGAAAACCTTCACCCAGGACATCTGGCATGGCTTTCAAGGTTTTGCTGTGGCATGTCACTGCTGACTATCCAGCTAGGGCACCATAACTGCCCAAGGCCTTGTGAGTGTGATGTTAGGTGTCTGGGGGAGACTCCCAAGGAGCACGAAAAACAGATAATTCCAGGATATCCAGAAACTGCAAGGTGCTCCCAACCCCCAGAGAGGAGACTGTACCTTTACTGAAGAGCCTGTTGGGTTGCAACTATTTGTTCATAAGCATTTTTCCCTAAATGCATCTCTTTAGTGAAGTTCTCAGAAAGCACTTTTCAGAAATGGACACAATTACAGAGCTTAGGTCAATACCTGCATTTCTTACAAGTGAATGTGACTAAGGTATCTTTGTTAGCTGCTCATTGGAGATAAGATGGGTACAGCTGGGTAAGTAGGGGAAAAGGTCTCCCTATACCATATAACTCAATGGGATTACAAAAATCTTGTTCTGCACAGTAGAAACATGGCTCTCCTCCGGGAAAACGGGGTGAAAGGGAGAGGGGTGGCATGGAGGAACATTTGCAAGGTGATCTGCTTCCAGCACAGGGAAGACCAGGTCTGGGTATCCCACACCCCAAGCAGGGTGCTCTGTTCGACAGGACACTGCCAATGGTGGGTGAGTCCCTGCTGGGCTGGGAGGTAGATGATAACCTCACTGGTAATCTCCCTCAGATTTGGCGGGGTCACTCCCTTTTGGATTTTAGTAAGGTGTCATTGTTAATACTGGTATGCCTTTCTTAGACAAGCAGATTTTATTCCTAGAGCTGATATCAAAAGATTTAGTACCCATGGAGCCAACACCATTTTTCAGACCCATCAATTTATTTACCTGGCTAATGGGATTCTCCATCACGGTGAGACATGACAGCAGAGTGCAGCAGCATTTGCCTTCTGTTTTGGGGGTGAAGATGCTGCATCTTTGGCCTACTCTGAGGCCTGGCTGTCCCTGACTGTTCCCCAAAATGAAGTTGTTCACTAAAGGCAAACCATATCTTAAATAGAGCTACCAAACAAAAAGATATCCTTGAGAGATATCTAACTGTACCAGACCCTGTTTTAATGCAAGAAGATTGTCTACTTTTCTTTTCTTTATATTTTCTAACCTAACATTTCTTTACTGTTTTTGTTTTCCTTGCATTTTTAGGACTCAATATAATTTTCTGTTCATCACACAACCAAGTCAGGCTGTTTCTGAGTGAGAAGGAGGGCTGCCATATAGCTGATGAGCAGGTGGATTTCTGGTAGCTGCTAGCCAGGTGTTTTGTTAGCAGCAGCTCCACTACAATGGCAATATGAAGGTACTGTCTTGTGACTCCTGTCCACTTGAGGCCTCAAGTGGAAAAAGACCAAAGAACTGTAAGATCCAGATCTGCTGCAGAGTTGTAGCCTGAGAGTTTGCATAGATGAGAGTTTTCTTTTCAGAGCAGACCTTGACTGGCTGTCTGTAGACTATGAGACACCTTACTTTGTCTCAAAGAAAGGCAGTGCCACACAGTTTTCCATGGAAAAGAGTTGCTGTATGTGGGTGTTTTTTACTTACAGCAGCAGTATGAGGTGCACAGATTGCTGAAGCATACCCACAGATCCAGAGGTAGTCTAAAATGCATATCTATTTCTAAAACAACATAAACCATCATGCATTTGATGGCTTTCCACGTCCAGATGGACATTACTTACATGGCCAATCATTAAAGGTAAACCATATGGACATCTCTTCTTTTTTATTGTGAATTTCTCTCGTATGTCAGTCTCTGGAATACATTTGGAGTACTTGACTAAAATAGGGGCATAAGTTTGTCCTTTCCACCCTACAAGCATTTTACCAGCCAGTGAGCTCTAACTGGCTGCAGAAAGGCAGATTCTATATGTTTCCTTGCACTGGGTCTCTTTTTGTAATTCCACTATGCTCTCTCCAGACAGTGCCATTAGAGCATGTAAAATTTAATTTCCATCTCATCAGTGTCAGAAGCTGATCAAAGATTGCTCACAAAAAAATTATTGTGCTACTGGCTGCACCCAGAACATATGGGCATAGCATTAGTCACCATAGGCTCCACAGCTCCTCCAGCCATTATCATCAAGGAGAAGAGGCATGTCGTACACTTTAAAGGCAGACACACATTTCTCGGCATGTTTCCTGATAGCAAACACCTCTAGTATGGCAGGATAAGTCAGAAATTGAGCCTTATATAAATCTGTAATGTAAAGAGTTGACCTCATTGTCACCTAAACCACAGTGCCTAAGGCACATGTGTTATCAGCCACGTGTGTGTACTTTGTCTGGGGGCAGCCCTCCAGTGTGAGCAAATACAGCTCCTGCCTAGGGCAGCGAGGCTGATAGGGTGGCAAGAAACAGCAGAACTGGGATTTTTTTCCTTGTCTAATACCAGCTTCTTTTTTCTGCCATAATGTACTGAGGAATGACACATTCCTTACACTCCTCACACCAAGGGGTATTTTCTGTTGGCTAAACAACATAGAGTATGTCATTTTACTTAACCATCTTTGTAATCTCAGATAATGAAGCCACCAGGCACACATTAAAATTAGCATTGCTACCCCAAGTAGACAGGGTTCTGGGTAGACTTCTCCCTTGGCTTTGTTTGGAAAAATGCTCATTAAAGTGCAGTTTATGGGAAATGGCCGGGGCCTTTACAACATGCTCAAATTGTGCCATTTTCTGGGGAAAGCACACGCTGCCTTTCTCCTCAAGGCCTGGGGGGGGACCTTGATTGTTGTTTTTCAGCTGTTCTCTCATCTTGGATTCTACAAAGAATAAAATGTGGTGAGGTGCTGTCAATGGCCACTTCAATGAGGTACAGATTAAGAAGGACCACTGGGACCCTGGAAACATGGTGAGCTACCAGCTGACAGGGAGGAAGAAGAGGTCTGGGGGTTCTGTCATACTCTGTGTTCAGTTTTAACAAACTTGTTAGTGGCAGAGGTTTCTTCTTTTTCTTGGGCAAACGACCTTAGTGTAAGCATGGCTCAAAGCAAAGTCCAAGTCACTTTTTGGGGCCCTCAAGAATTTGCAAGGCACAAGGGCCTCGCCTCAAAGTAGCCACTGATCACTGAAAATAATATTCAGAGGAGTTTTCATATCTCACCAATTCCATGAGGACTACAGAGATAAGAACAAGAAAACTTGCTGATTGATACACAGCTTATTTGAAAATCATTTGAGGATAGTGCACAGACACACAGCTTTTTGTACCTCCTTGTCTGTCTTCGTGTAGACATGCATCAAAAATGATACCTCCTCCTGCCATATTTTGGGTACTGTCTTTTCTCAGGAAATTCACCTTGACTGGATTTCTTTTTCTATGGGCTTACACAAATCCCACAGACTGCCATTTTGTTACTGTTTGTTATAAATAACCATATGTATATTAGATAAATATATAGTTGGTTTTTGCCTCCCCTGAGTGCAAAGAGGAGTGAATATATCACTTCCACTCTGACTCTGTTTATGTGATTATGAAGTTGAGAAGTCCATCCTTCCGTTTTATACCCTCTGAGATAGGGACATGCTTTGAATTATGTAATTTCTTCCTTTCTCTACTCCTTCAGATGATCTTTCAATAGCTGCTGTGGTTGCCTCTCTGTCTGTCCACACAACAGAAAAATACAATACAGAAACCTTCTATTTTGACATTTCCATCAGGAATAAACTTCCCTGTATGCCTGCCCTTTGCTAACTTCCCACTTGTGTTTGAGTTTGCTTCAAAGAGTAAATAGGGAGCCATTCCCAGAAGCACAAGCTCTCTTTGTGAAAAGCCACTACAAGCTAAAGGTAGTTTTTGAATCATGCCAGATTATAGTCTTTTCATATAACAATGAACTTTTTTAAATTGTTGCCATAGTAAGTTAAAAATTAGTTACTTGTCTGGGAAGTGTTTAGGCAAGATATGTCCTTAGGAAAATATCTTCTAATTTTATTTTTGAAGCAAGATCTGTGCTATAAATTGAACCATCTTTCTCTCTGTTGCTTTTTTTTCAGTAGTGATTTTCAGACTCCTTAGGTCTTGCATGTCATTGTAACAGATTATATTGACCACAAATGATATGTGTATATACAATCCTTCAGCAATTTAAATATATGTTCTTAGAGAATTACCACAGAAAAAGGAGAGTTTGAACAAAACCAAATTTCCTTCTGTGTATTTTAGGGAAACCGTGCTTTAGAAAGGTGAGACCAAGAGTAGAAGATGTGATTTGCTGGGCATCCTGTGCCTTAAGACCAGATGAGACTCCCCCAAAGGAGAGGTTTGCTTATTCCCACGAGTGGAGCATCTACAGCCAGCAGGACAAAGTGAATCAGGTCATAAATGTACAGTTTGGAGGTTATCTTGTTTGAAGCACTAATTGCACGACCCAATACTTGCTAAGAAGCTGCTGTTTGCAAGGCAAATATTTTGTATCAAGCCATTACTGGGTTTGTTATGAGCTGTGGACACATAATAAAAAATGACTACAGTAATATCTTGATGATAGTCCCTACACTGATCAACTGCAAATGATCTGATTAACAGTCAGCTGCTGATTCCTAGTTTAATTAATCCTGATGGGCTATTGATGCGCCACAACTGTTTGTCCTAATAATGAGGTTTGAAATTAGACTGCGACAAGCCACTTAGACAGCTGCCAAGGAAAATAATCATTTAGGAAGGCGAGCAATGGAGACGGCAGAGGAGGAATGGCTGCTATTTGACAGAAAATTCACATGGCTGTGTCACATGTGTTTTATTTTTACATTTGGAGCACATTAACTGTACCAGCAGTAAGTGGTGACTGTGAGACACATAACTAGCTTTACAATTAAGAGTGCTACTTCTCATCAGTATGCAAAAGCTAAACATGAAACATGAAGTGTGTTAATAGCAGAATATATGTAGCTACAGACCATTGAACAATTTAGGTCAGTCCTTTGCAATGTTTAATTAGACTAATATATCTGTTTGCAATTAATAACAGATGTGACAAGCTAATGTGTCCATGTACTGACAAATTAACCTTTGCCCATCAGCTGCTCGGATCTGTGAGAAAAGTGCCATGTTTTGCCTCTGTTCAACTGAACCTAAATAAAATTGCAGGATAATTATAAACATAAATGTTAATAGAATGTGCTTCCATGGGAAGCAGAGACCAAAAGCAAGTATTTCTCAGCCAGGTCGTCATACTGTACTTTACCACGTGTCAAAACCTGTAAATTATATTTTTCCATTTGTCTCAGTGCAATTAGTGTGTGGTTTGACAGATGCTAGTTCGATAGTCCTCACCGCCAGTGGACCCGGGACATACCAGAAACCCTAAATTAATAGCCAGGATAAGAATGCTTCCATAGCCATTCAATCTTTGGCTTTATTTGCTGTCTGCAAGCAAATGTGCCCTCAATTTGTGACAAGCCTTGCCACTGAAGTGACGTGGCAGACATGTCTGTCAGGACTTGGGCTGAGGCCATCAGCATATTCCAGACAAGTAATGGGAACATCTCTCACCCCCTGGGCTGGTGGTCTGTTTGCATTTCCAATATCACCTCTCTATCATTCTCTTTCTCTGTCTCGTACTCCTGCCCCCATAAATACGTATTTTTTAATATGTATATAAAAATATATGTATCTTAAAATTATAGGCACCTTATATGTATGTTTTATATATATATATATGTTGTAAACATCTTTCACTGCTTTGCATTAAGCCCTGTTAATAAACCCCTGTAATTGGTGGGACTTATTGAGATTGTGTTTGTATATATGACTATATATGTATATATGTATGCATGTGTGTGTATGTACCCACATTCATACACATATACATGCACATGTACATGTGTGGAAATATATGTATACATGTATATGCACTTGTCTATTATTTATAGTAAAGGTACTTGCAAATAATATTATAAGATTTTAAATACCATTAAGTGGTTATTTTCCTCTAAATTTGATCTGAACTGCAACCTTTTTATCTCTAAGGTTTCAAAAGTGAGTGGCGTGTTTGGGTGTTCCACATCTCCATGCTTACCACTTCTGCAAGATCAGCCTTTTTGGGCACATTGACATGTTGGCTTCCTTAAATTGTCTCTGTTAATGGCTCTCAAAGACTAGCTACTGACCTAGGCAGGCCCAGTACTGCCACTCCTGAATGTCTTGCTCTGCATTTTTGCATGCATGTGGATGAGGAACTAATAGCTGGCATCCCTGGAGGCTGCCTTTGTGCTGAGATGATATGAAACCTGTTGTGTGATTCAACATGGCTTGTTTGTGGGAGTAACCAAGCCTGGAACTCCCGCTGGGACCCAAGAGATAAGGCTCTAAAGTGCTGGGCACTTTGGGGGGACTTTCAGCACCTACTCTTGATAGGTACTTTGCACTGATACCTGAAGTTTTGGTCCCGCGATCAGCCCCATCTTTGGATCATATTTATAATATCACATCTGAGATTGAGTAGTATCAAGTCAGCAGCAGCCTAGAACTAGCAACAGGATCTGAAGAAAAAAACCCATAAAAATAGGGCAACATTAAAACACAAAGGAGCTATCAATTATGTGTGCTGCTGCTCCTTTGGACACTTGCTTTGTGCTGCTGGAATATACACATAAGGACTGGGTGTACATCGACATCCCTCACCCAAATAAGTGTCAAGAGGTAAAGCATTATTATCTCTCAGCCATAAAACCACAGTCTCCACTCATTTTCCCTCCTAAAGGTCAGACATTCGCAGCCTGCATGTGCTGCCCCTAAAATGAATGCCACACTGTCATCAGCATTCAGCACCACAGCTGCAGAATAAAGGGAGCCCAGCCAGCCACATGAGAAAGAGGAGATAAAAAGAAACCAGAAAGCAAAAATAAAATGCCTTAAGTCTGTGCAGCAGACTTTTGCCCTCCCTCACTAATCAATTGTCCTCCTGGTGTTCGTTCTCTGCACCAAGTGACTGGCATGTGGGATGGGCTGTGCAGAGAGCAGCAATCACCCAAATACACCACACAACCCCAGCCCATGCGGGCCAGAGCAGCAGTGAGGCACCCTGCAGCTCTTCCCTGCAAAGAGCAAACAAGTGCTGCTTCCACAGCACAGAGAACTCATCTCCTAAGCTCTGTGAGACCTTGAGACCCTTGTTCCCTTTCACACAATGTAAGTTTTGTTTTACAGTGAAATGTTTCTCTGCAAAAGCTGTCCTTAGCAAGGGGAGTGGAGGTGCAGAGCAGCAGGAGCCATGGGGGTGCTCCACATGCATCTTTGGTGGCACCTCTCCCTGCTGCCTTGGGCTCTGTTGATAAACCTTTATCACTGATGGGATTTATTCAGTGCAGGGTGGTCACCCACCATGCTCATCAATGTTACAGCAACAAGTCACAGGACATTCCTGCATCTTAAGGCCAAATATTCTATCCCATAAACTGTGTCTTAAATAAAATTTTTAAGTGAAATTACCACCTCATTACCTTGAAACTGAATAGGTATTTTTCAATTCTACCCTGGAATGATTTTATTTTTTAAAATTTTTTCCTTCTGATCTGTTAGGAATATTCATCCTTCAAATTACAAATAAGTTTAGAAAGGTATGTAATCCGAACCAGGCAACAGCTTGGAGTGCAGCTTATTTTGACATATCAACAGTCTGGGAAGAAGAAAGCAACCCCAATCTTTCCCTCAAAGCTCTGATGTGAGGACAGTAGAAGTGAGGGTGGAAGGAAGAGACTGTGTGCTGAGAACTCCAGCATCACAGCTGGACCTTTGCCCAGAAAGGAACAAGCCCTGTGACAGAAAATGATGCCCAAAACTATTTAGGTAGAGCCTATATGTATGTTTATGGAAGAGGCCTCTGTCTAAGCAACAGCCAGAGTTTCAGGCCCTTGTTTCCCTTTCTGGCCTGAGTTTTGCTCTGTGAGTTTGGTGACAGGACAGTACAGGGTACACTGGCGTATGTTTCTTTTTCCAGAGCAGCAGAGGGGAAGAGCTGCTCCGTGCTCAGGAACTGGAAGTGCCCAGAGCATGACCTGCAGGGCACCTGTGCCAGCTACACTATGGGCTTGTCTCTTCAGGTTTGCTTTTAATAATTGTTCAACAGCTCATGTGTTTGAAGGAGGGAATAGATTTTGAGATTACTCCTGCCCCCTTTTTGCCCTGTGTATCTTTGGGAGCGTGGCAGAAAGGTAGCTGCTGGCGCTCAGGGAAAAAAGAAGTGTAATGGATTGGAAAAGTGTATACTTTACTTTGAAAAGTTCATCCACATGTTTCTGGGTAGTTAAAAAAAGAAAAAAAGAAATCTATAAATGCTACATAACTTTTTAATGAATATGGCCTTTGGCTAGGCTGAACTTCCAAAAATGGATTTGAACTGCTACAATACTGTATCCTGATAGCTTCCTGTGTGAGGAAGCCTGTGTTTGTGTGCTTCCAGGAAACCACTGTCACATCTGTATATGAACCTAACAGCAGCAGATATAGAACAAATAATTTCTAAATGAAGTGTGAGGCTTTGGAGTGGATTTATCCCTCTCAGCCCAGTTCTGAAAGGCTCCTCACCAGGGAGTGAGTGGTTTACTGCCTTGTGTGCGGCTGCTGAGTTGAGGGATGTACCTGAGCATGTTTCTGCAGGAAGCCAATACAGAGGTTTGGAAAGATGATCAGTTTAAAGCTGCAGAAAGTCCCTGTCCTTTGGGTTAGCATGTTCCTGCCACATCAAATCTCCCCACAGAGGTGCCAAATGTGGATGTTGTGTGCAGGATGTGCACAATGCCCAGTCCTCGTGCTGAACCCTGGATACTGTCTTCTGAGTATTTAGGCAGCAAAGAGGAAATGAATGAAAATCTGATATTCAGCATATATGCAGGCATAACAGATAGGGTGGAATTAACTCTTTGACTTGCTATTTTTCTTACTATTTTACTTTAAAATGTGAGGCTTTTTATTATTTCTTCATGCGCACATCAACTTTTGTGTCTCTCATTGCAAGACTTGCTTCATTTCTCTGTAGAGCTACAATCAAAGGATACATGTATGAGGGGCCTAATAATTTTCAGAGATTTTTATTTCAAGCCATTAAAGCTGAAATACATTACTCCCTTTCCAAAGCTTTCAGAAAATAAGCAGATGAAAGCTCTGGGCTTTCTGTTGTTCTTGTTCTTCCACTTGTACAAATAACACATAATAACACCTGCATTCAAAAACTGGGCATTTTGCCCTTCATATCCCAAACCAGTATAAATAGATGTGGTTCAGATCAGCTATTAAAAATTCCTCTCTACCTTTGCCTCAATTTATAGCAAAGCAATATGGCTCTGGTTGGCTGGTATTATGAATACATGGTACTACTGCATAACCTATCATGTGAAATTAGATTCTCTATCAAAAACAAAAGTTTTAGCAGGATGAAATTATGATTCTGTGAGCAGGTCTCCTGCTCTGGCATCAACATTGATGCAAAATTGATGAAACTTCCAAGTGAAATTGCATTGTTTGATCTTCACAGTCCTGGAATAACATAGCCTAAAGCTACAGTTTCTGTAAACTTACTTTGCACAAACGAGTTAGGCAGTACTGATGTATTGACATAGTGTGCCCATGAATGACATTAGGGCTACTTAGAAAAGAGACAAAATAACAGCAAAAGAATGCAGCAATTGGTTCTGAAATTACCTTTTTCCAGTGAACCTCTCTGAAAAATTACCTTTTTCTGCTGAGTCTCACTCAAAAATTACCTTTTCCAACTGAAGCTCTCTCAAAGTGCCTTGATGTTAAGCAATATAGTTTTTAGTTGAAAATGTCACAAGGCCATGAAAAGAAATTGATAGAAAATTTCAGGGTTCCTTGTTGATATTTGAAGCAGCCTGTGGATTTTTGTTCTTTAACACAGATCTTGTCTGCTGTGCTACCACTTTGATTTCTGTATTGCCCAAACCAGCATGTTTCTAGGCTTAATGGCTTCACCGAAAGGAATGTGAAGGTGATTTAGTTATTTGTGGAGGTGATGTTACAGGAGAAAATTGGTAAACAGATGTCTTCTGAGCCCTTTCCAATTGCATACAAGGCATTGGTTTGTTTTTAATCATGAATTATAATAAACAATCTCTCTCAATGTCTTTCTGATTGTCTGAACTACTTAGGTGAAGGTGTTCAGATATTTGTCTACGCATGTGGCTGGCAGGAAACAGTGATCCAGCGCTTGTGGAAATCAATGGAAGGACTCCCACAGCATCAGCAGGCTTTAGTTCCAACCTGTAACTGGAAGTTAAGAGACCAGGTGACTGTCAGCAGGAATTTAGAGTGGAGGACTGCAAAGGCAGGGATCAGGTTTTTCTGTACTTGATAAGACTGAAGCCTCAGGCTGTTCATGCAGGTGGATCTAACACCTGTACACAGCCTCAGTGAACTGTGGCAGGCAAAAGAAGCAGTGTATTAACAAAACTGGGAGCCAGGAGACACCAAGATTAGAGGTTTGGGCACCTGAATAAGATACCAAGAGACAGCTAGGGGATAATTTTTCAGTGCAGTGGCAGTAATTGCATGGGTACAAGTTCTTACTGTGGCACATGCAAAGTGAACTTCCTCTGAGGAGTAAGGTCCTTTGCATTTACTGAGGGTTTGAGCATGGATGCAGGCAATTACTGCACAGGAGCTGGCTCTCTGCTAGCTCCCACACTTGGAATGAGTTCTCATGCTCTCATATGAGTTCTCAAAACATAGGGGGGAATTCATCTCACTTGCAACACTTGGTCTAAAATAGCAATTAAAGTTCCGTCAAAAGTCAACAGAGACAGAGACCCCATCAAGTTCCTCCCACCTGTCCTGGTGGAATTTTCATCCAATCTGATCACAGGTCCTTAGGAAGCTGTGGGCATTCCAGCTGCCTGCCATGCTCCATCCCGTGCACAGTCCTCCACAGAGGTGGCTGTGCAGTACCCAGCTCTGGGTTCACCTGCAATCTGCCTGTGAGACACAGCACTGCACCTGCTGTGCACTGCTGTCCTCCTCCCAGCAGCCTGTGTCCAGCTCCTGAAGGAACTGCCTTGGGGCAGCTCTCTTCTCCTGCTGAGAGTGGAGGGGCACCAAAGACAGCCATGAGTGGATGGGGCAGCTCCATCACAAAGATGTGGGAACAAGGGCTGGCTGCATGGATGCTCTGGGCTGATTTGAATGAGCTGTGGATAGGAGATTGCCTCTGAAACACAGTGCAGGTCCAACAGCTCATGGAGACAGTGAGCATTGACCTGCCCAACAAAAAGGGAGAAATGCAGTCTTGGACTGTGTAACTCCCCAAAGGACAGTGTTTCCAGCTGGATTTCATGGGAGGAAAGTTGTACACAAGTTGTGATTTTAAACATAAATTGTTTAAAACAGACAGATGATAATTAGATAAATTAATTAAACACAAATGTATTAGAGATAATATTAAGAAGATTAGTTATGAATCCCTTTTGGTTGTGTATTGTGCTACAAAGGAACAAGAACAATGCATTTAAGAGAGGATACTTGAGCATCAGCGATTGTCGATCGATGAACACTGCAAGATCAGCTTTGAAGTTTATATTTAATTAATATATTGAGCAGATTTAGCCAGATAAAAGCCTACAGGAGGAACAAAATGCTCCTCATAGAAAAGTGCATCTTGTGTAAGTTTTCAAGGCACTGTAGAATATGTTTATTACAAGTTATGGCATTTCGAACTGACGCCCCTGAATTCAGGGAAAACATAAGATTAACCAGAACCCTAAAAAAATGTGAAAAACTCACTGCTTCCCCTCGAAAATCTATCCAATACCTTCATTAATGTCATGTATATTGACTTAAATCATCAGTCAATACTTTCTGCCTGTGGGTCTGATATTGTTACCAGGATTGTAACTACAGCTGGCTGGAAACAGACAGTTATGCACCGTGAAAGCATTTGAGGTTTCAGAATTTGTTATCTGTATCTGTAACTGCAGAGGAGTGAACCCTTCCATGTTATTGCATTAACTAAAATTTAATGAAACTGATGGAGACACCCCTTATCAGGCAGGGCAGCAAATATCCTACAGTTTTCCTGAAGGAAAGAGTACTCTGAATCTTTTCATTTAAAGGACATGGAATGTATCTCTTTCCAAATCAGCACCTGTTTCAAAGGAGTCAGCTCTGGGATCCCACAGCCCAGCCAGGTGTACCTCTGGGTCTGCCTCTGCTGAGCTCAGCTTTTGGGGCTGCATGTGGCCAACATGCCCCAACAAATCCCAGAGGAAAGCTGTTCTGTTGGAGGAATTGTCTGTTTGTTAATCAGGAGACACAGGGCAGCTCTTTTAGCAATAATTAGCATGGTGCACTCGGGTATCCTGGCATAGAGAGATGAGATTTTAACACTCAGTTACATTTCATGCTGAAACAAATCTATTACAACCTTTGGAATTTAAATTGTTGCTACCTCATTAACCTGCTAATGGACAGAGGATCACAGAATAATCTGAGTTGGAAGGATCCCAGAAGGACCATCAAGTCCAGCCCTTGTGAATGGCCCAGATGGGTATCAAACCTGTGACCTTGGCATTACTGGCACCATGCTCTGACCAACAGGGCTCTCCTGCCTATAGTTGTACAAAAATCAAGGGGAGAAGTGTGATTCTGTAGATTTTGTAAATCTATTTCTAATAATCAGGAGCTCTTTTCGGGAACTGAATTTTGAGCAAAGCTGAATGCCAAGGGATAAGTTTGCTGTTATTTCATAAAGATGGGCTGGGACTGAACACCTTGCACATCTAAACCTCAGAGTGACTAGGAGCTGGAGATGCACAAGAAATGTAGGCTAGAGCAGTGGAGGTTCCCCTTGCAGAATAGTTTAGGCAAGTACACTCCTATTTGAAATTTCTACAGGGTTGCATGGATAGGAGAGCTATGATATTTCCTGTCCCATTATAATTTTATGTTCCTTAAAAATGAATACCTGAAGTACAGACTATAAAAGCAGGACTGAAGTCATTAACAGGCCAGATAGGATACTATCAAAGTGTCTGTGACTCCCCACATACACCAGTGGTGGAATTTGCTTTCCATAAAGAGCCCAGTAAAATAACTGCTCTCCAAACAAATCCTCCTAAAGAAAATGCTCAGCTTAAAGTCCAAATCCCCTAATGACTTTTTTTTTAAACATCACATATATTTTTAGTGTTCTTTCAAGTGTTCCTGATATTATTTTTCACCTTAGGAAACCCCCAACAACATGTCGTGTGCCTTCATCCCCCGTAATTTTGGCGGCTGTGTCAGTGCCTGGGCAGAAGTGACGCCTGTTTGCATTTTTGGTAGCTCACCTGTGCATCCAAGCTCCCATCCCACTCCCGTGTGAGGAGGATGAGAGCCGTGCCGGGTCCAGCCCGACAGACGCTGAGGTTTGATCCCGTGCCCGGAGCGGTCAGGGAGCCGTGCCCCAGCCCGGGGCCATCCTGCGCGTCCCGGGGGTGCCGCTCCCGGGGGTGCCGCTCCCGGGGGTGCCGCTCCCGGCGCTGTTTGGGAGCCCACCGCTGGATATCCCGTGGTTACCGGAGGCCGGGAGCGCTGCACATCGCGGCCCGGCCCGGCCCGGAGGGTTTGCTTGCCCGGGGCCGACGGGCGGAGGGCAGGGAGGGAAGGGCGCTGGAGCCGAGCGGGCAGCACGCCTGCGGGCTGGGAGCGCCCCGCTCCCTCCAGCCGGCCGAGGAACAGCGACACGGAGCCTGCCCTGGCTGGTTTCAAGCCCGTGTTTTAAGGCACGGCCATACACAGAGCACTCCTGCTGTCAGACCAGGCTGGGGTTAAGGTTTCCACCGCCTCTCAGCACACAGGACTGCTGCCTCGGGGCCAAGCTTGTCCTTTAATTTATTTTCTTTTTAAGGGTGTACATTTTTAATAGAAGCAGGTGCCACATTTTTATTTTACAAGAGGAATATAAGACTCTCCATGTTGATTTCTACGGGACTGAAGACAAATTGAAGATTGTTTTTATTTTTTGTTGTAGTCTGGAGAGGTCCAGGATTACAAAATGGACAGCCCAAAAGCTCAGAAACATGAAGTTGACACTACCTTCTGCAAACCCCTGCTGCCCATGAGGGGTCCAGAAATCCTCTTTCATATTGATGCTCCTTAGCTTCTACAAACATATATTTTTTCAAATGTTTAGACCAGGGGAAGCAAAGGAAGCATTTATCAATATTTTTTTTTAAATCCATTTAAATTATGGAAATAAAGTCTGAAACTTCTTTCCAGGGCCTCTTAAGGAGAGTCCCAGAGAGACAGGTGTAGCTTGCTTGCCAGAAATATGGGACTGGAACTGGGGAAATAAGCAAGCTGATATAACACAAACACATGTGGGGCAGGAAAAAATAGAAAGAATAGTCATCTGGAGCCAATTGCCATGGACCTGTTTTATGTACTGGAAAACCTCTGACAATACATAACTGGCTGAAAAAAATCAGACTTGATAGCAAAAAATATGCAGCTAGTATTTATGTCTTGCTCTTTAAGCAAAATTTAAGAAAAGAAAAAAAATAAAAGGAAATATGAGTTATTTTGTGATCATTTGTAAATTACAGGGAATATGAGACTCACTTGATTAAAAACTAGCTGAAAGAATACACCTGTTTAAAAATCCCAGTAGATTAGTTTATATTTATATAAGGCCAGGGATTAAGGATATCTCCAATGTCATTCACCTTTATTTTTGGTGTGCTGCATTATGGCAACCTTGAATATTTCTGCCCTAGCCATAGGCAGTGACATCCAGTAGTGAGGGCAAAAATGAACAACTACAACATTTTTTTCCCCACATCTAAATTTACCTGATAAGTAGCTCAAAACATGATTCTCCTCGGTGACCACCCTCAGGCTGCTGAGCACTCGTAGGCAAAATGCCACCCAGCCCTTCACCCAACAAGCAGGAAGCAAGCAGAGCAGTAGAAGAACTAAAGGACTGCCTACTGGAATTTTTTGGGGGGGATTATTATTATTATCATTGTTGTTGCCATTGTTGCTATTGTTGTTATTGAAATTTCTGGATTTGTTGCTATTAATTTGGTTACCAATATCCCAAAGGAGACAATGCAGTTTAAAACCTGAGACTTTCAGTAGAGCGGCAGAGCCAAAACTCCAGCAAACAGAGCTGAATCCTGGGCTCCTGCAAAGGGTGAGAAGGGGAAAAAGGTCAAGTCATTCATGATAGGAGGGGTCTGTCAATGACATTGGCTGTTGTGCTTGTCTCCACTGTATGAAAACCTTCTTTATTTAACAAGTTAATGTTCCCTCTGTGGTGCACAGAAATGTAAAGTGACTCAGAGCTGGCTGCTTGGCTCTGTCAGGGCCAGCTGGCCAGGGGTTACCCTGGTTCCCTGGAGGTCTGAAAGGTGACACTAGAACAGACCAGGACAAACCCTTCTGGAAAGCAGACCACAAGGTGGGCTTGGAAAGCAGTTCTGCTTTCTGCTGCTCTGCTGGCTTTCCCAGAGACAGAAAACGTTGGATGTGAAAATGTCACTGAGGAAAAGGGAGAACCAGGAGGAGGAAGCCTATGGAGCAACTCTGACCCTCTGGGTTAGAGGGGCTCATGAGGCATAGCAGCCCCACAAGGTTCACCATAAATCTCTCAGTGAATTGTCATGTTGGTACGGATGCATCGATGGCTGATGTTCTTTGAGTAACAGAATAAACCTGAATTTGTACTCTTAAAACCCCTCCTGCTGTGTTTAATGAATTTTTAGTTCAGGATGTACATAAATAATCAGGCAAATCAAATAACAGGAATTACATTTTACAATAAAAATAATTAAACCTAAAGTATAGGCTTAGTCTCTGTTATACAAAGAAATGTAAATAATCTCTGCCAAGAAGTGCAGGAGTTCACTTACCGAGCTTTAACAGTCACCCACACTGAGGGGTGGGAGGCTTATACAAATATTGTCTTTTATTATAACGTGGAAAACATAAAGCTGTATCAGGAGTAATGACAATTTCTGAAAACTTTTGGAAAATAACGTAAATTCCTGCACTGAACAATTACTTTTTTACATAAAAAACAATTTCAATCAAGTTCATTAGTTAAAATTAAAACCAGTTTATTAGAAAAGCATCATTAAAACGTGTGGTGCGGAGCAGAATATTCTTCTAACTGGGACATGAAGCAATAGTGAAATAGCACTGAGTCACATTTATTATTGCTCTTCTGAAAACAGGGAAAATTTTCTGTGGCTGAGACTTGGTACTCCATATGCCGGCTTGAGTTTTGCTTTGTGTCGGTTTGTTGTTTTTTTGTGAGCGTACTGTTATTTCATATTCCTTTTTTCATTCCTCTGTTTAGAAAGAAAAAAGTGAACAAGCGAAGCACAACCTTTGGTAGACTGATCTGTGACACCCCATAATCTTTTGATACTGCCTTGATTTCTAATTGTGTTTTTCACATTTTTAGCAAAAGAAATATGAAAAAATCAGAAGTGTAACCTATATTATTATACTTTAATGTGATGTTCTACTTTTCTGTTTGTAGTTCTTGAAGTTTTTGTCTTACTTCATTAAACATTTAATAAATCACTGCCAGTTTTGTGACAGATTTTAACCATAACACAAACAGCAGGAGGTGTAAACTCAGTTCAGTTCGTATAGGCATATAATATCCGTGTCGACATCATCATCCCCTCAAGGCATATTGGCAAAACGGCCAATGGAAGCTAAGCTTTTTCCGACAAAGCTTCGAAAATAAAGTTTTCTTCTTTTATCTTACTACAAATCAATTGGAGCCCTTACAGCAAAATCCTATAAAATAACTTCAAACACCGCTTCTTAGTCTAAAAATTTGTATTATGGCTAAAACTCTTTGAAGTTTTATGACTGAAGTTTGGAGAAAAATGATTTAAGTGCTATCTGCTAGACATCAGAGTGTCAAAATTTCTCTCAGTTTTCTTGACACATAAACTGCTACCTACTGTATGTTTTCTAGAGGTTTTTTCTTTCTTTTAACCACCTAACCCAGCTTGCTTGATGAAAGTTTCTTAACTGCAGTTTATCCCATTGAATTAATACCCTTTTAAGCTTTGGCTTAAAATAACTGATTGCTTTATTTTTGATTTTCAGCATCTCTGACAACACAGGTG
Organism: Hypocryptadius cinnamomeus; assembly: GCA_013400635.1. Lineage (NCBI taxonomy): Eukaryota > Metazoa > Chordata > Aves > Passeriformes > Zosteropidae > Hypocryptadius > Hypocryptadius cinnamomeus. Next base: position 86,727 of record VYZP01026132.1, read on the forward strand.
GCAAGGAGGTGGGGAAAAGAGCTGCTTTGCAAGTGTCATATTGATTTTTGAATAGAAAAGAAACAGGTAAGGTGTCCAAAACAACACATTTGCAAAATGCACAAGTGAGTCCTTGCTTTGGGGCAAATGCTGGAATAAGGTATATTGCAGTAAGCTGTTTCTCGAAGTGGAGAAAAATTCCTCCTGCAGGAAAAGCTATAGTGTGGGTGGCTCATAGGACACCCAGAAATGCTGGCAGTAAATAAGGTTTCATGCTGCTCCTTTTGATACATGTCAGTGAAAGAGAGCCCCTCACATGCTGCAGCACAAGTGGACAATGGTTAAATGGTTAAACACTTTTTGTAGATCCTGAGGCACCTAAAGGCTGAGGAGGCCAGGAGCAGGATGTATCCTGTCCAGCTGCCATTGCTCTTTTCTCTCAGGCAGAGTTTGGTCCTTTTAACCCAGGCCCCCATCAGTGCCCAGCATTGACATGGTGGTCTGGGTACAAACACCACCATGAAATGTCATTTGGAACAGCTTTATTTGGTTTAAATTTCCAGAGTGCAAAAACCTGAGGAAGAACTTTGAAACTAGGGGTACAAAGATAAAAATTTGATCTAAAGCATACCTTTTGTTTACCTTTTTTTTTCATTTTAAAAAATCAGAAAATACTGTCCAAATTCTCCGTAGAAGAAAAATGATGTTGCATTGACAGAGTTGCATCAAAGTGACATGTGTCAAAATTCAATAAGATGGTTAGCACACAAAAATAAAGCAAGAAGCACGAAATCTTCTGCAGAGAACAATGGCAAGAAAATGTAAAAAAAACCCCAAACCACCAACTGTGTCATTCTGCCTACTGCAACCTGGCAAAATTTTATTTACCCAACATGACTAATTTGTTTTGATAGGCAGGCAAAATATAATAATTTGAGGAAAGATGGAGGAAAAGGAAAGGGGTCCATTATCATCACCTTGGAAAAGGATGGGTAAATAGATTTTGTGCCTGAGCTGGTAAATTCATAGTACACCTTCACATGGCTGGAATAATGTAATAAAATGACTTAAATATAAATGCCATGTAAGAACTACTCCATAGTGAACAACTAAAATGATGTCCTCATCAGAGCCTGCTTTTGCTGCTAATTTACTGAAGTAGATCTGCTGTCTTTACTTCTCCATTCCTCTTGCTGTACCTCAAGGCATGCTGGGGGCTCACCCATCATGTGCTGGCTCATAACAAGTTAAGAAGAGGGAGCTCGATTGCAGCGTACAAGAAACTGAAGTGTAGGTCCAAGGGGTTGCAGGAAACCATCAACTGTTTAGAACGGGAGAGCTGGAAAAAGATCTTGCCAAGGAAAACATTGCGTGAAGTCAGATGGCATGTTCCCCCAGAGCAGCCATGGAGAGCTCTGTGAGTGGGGGGAGCAGAGCTGCTCAGGGGCAGGGCACTCCAGAGCACGCTAAGGACAAAGCCCTCTGGAAGGCCACATCATGCTTGATGGGCTTTTAATGCTGAACAATTGCAAATTGCCATTAATGCTCCAATAGAACACAGATACACAAGACTATTCCCTTCTGTCATGAGGCATTAGGTCAAAGGACTGGATAATAACAGCAATATTAGTGCCACCAGAGAGCTGGGCTGACACAGGCTGCATGGACATGTGGGCATGTTTTTGGCACTTCAGGCAGTGCCATGATCTAACTTTCTGTCTTTCTCATGTCACACAACACATGGCATGGAGCAGGCCCTGGGATCTAGGGGGCAGCTCTGAAAATGTGCTTTGCCTTTTCATGGTCTTTTCACCTGGCCTGTTATGACATAGTAGGTAAAGGAAGCTGCAACATAAGAAAATGGCTGGGTAGGTATTAAACCCCCAAACAGTTTAACACACTCTTCCTATACTGATTCTCCACTAAAACACCAGGCTGCAATGCAGATGATAAAGCTCCATCTGACAACAAAATCCTGACTTCACACTACCAGTCACATCGATCAACATCTGAACTAATGTCAGAGTCTTCTCTTACTAATGAGCTGCTGCACTGAGATTCAGCTTTGCTATCAGTCAGATACCTGTAATGAGGTAGAATGAATGGCAAGACCCCTCTTCAGACGCTTTCTCTCATCTAGCCACAGAGGGGCTTCGTTGTTCACTTATTTTTGGTACAGACAAAGAGTTTCTTCCTGAAGGTCTCTACCAGCATCACACAGTTACTCTAGCACCTATTTTATATGTTAGCTGCAGCTGTTTGGAAAATTATTCTTTTTTTTTTTTCCTTCTAATCATTTGCAATCCCACTGCTTCCATATAAGGGCTGTAGTCCCAGTGCTTGCATATAATGGCATTTTAATGTACACTTCAAATTCAAATGAAAGTACCTTGCCATGTCTCCAAGTTGGACATGTTCATGTAGCACTCTGCTTTCCTTAGATTATCTGGCTACAATGCACATTTGTCCAGCTGTTTATGCTTTGATTTGATGCCATAGCTACCATGCACTGGTGTATCCTATTTACCCATCCCTTAATATCACAGGAGGGATGTGCTCCAAATCCATAGCTTTCCATCAATATAACAAAGCCACCATAATGATTTCTTTATTTTTCTTTGCCTGTCATGCTACTGCTGAATGGTCTGAACTGAAGTTACTGTCAGACCCAGAGTTTCTACCCTAATCTGATCTAAGGCAATTTGCTAAGAAGGTAATTTACAGCTGCAGCAATTGAACAAGCACCCTAAAACTGTAACAGAGGAAAACTCAATAAACAGTAAGGAAAGCTCCAACATTTGTTATGAGCACTCTCTTTAGGTACTAAATTAAGAGCAGGGTGGTTTTCTGTACTGGGGTTAAGTCTCAGCACAGACGAGTTAGCTATTATTTGTTACTCCTATGAAAACAGTCATTACAGAAAGGCTGGGCTTGGGTTTGTGTTGCAAACTGAGGTTGTGACTTGAATCTTTCTCATCTTCCCAAATATTTCAGTCAGGTTTTGTTTTTCTTTGTCTTAAACCAACATCTTATGTCTCTCAGTGGCAGGTCTCAGCATGCAATTATTTATGCACGTCTCATTCCATGCCACATAAAAAGGGTTATCAAGTTTGTATCTTTAAGACTAATGAGCTGTTGGTTAACACTTTTGAGGCAATTAACCACAGCTATCACTTCTTATCCACCGACAGAGACATTGTTGCATTCAAATTTCTCCCCCAGGCAAGACACAGGTCTGGAGTTCAGCCCCTGCCTGTTTGCCTGACAGACAAGGCTGCAGGTGACCGGCAATGGGAGCCATGGGTGACCCCTCCACCAGAGCCCTGCTGTGGTGGTTTATGGGGTCTCTGACATCAGCTGATGACATTTTGGGGCAGATACCTATCCAGTGGCACTCAGCAGAAGTGCTTGCATTTGTTCTGCCACACATACTGCGCATCTCAGACCACTTATCAGAGCATGGCAGCTTTTCACACAGCCAAGCACCTCTCCTGCTGCCTGCAAGGGACCTGGCCAGGACTTCTCAGTGCCCTGTCAGTGTCTGGATGCTGCATCAGTCCCTCAGGGCCAGTGGCATCTGGCTCAGGCTAAAGCCACCCTTCAGGCTCCTCTGACTTCTGCCAAGGGACCAATAAAGCAGCCAAAATCAGGGCAGAGCAAATACTCTTCAACAATGGTTTTAACCATGATGTTCAACTATAGGTACATAGGAAAATCTGGTGAGGGTGTGATGAAGTCTCCCAGGGTGTGTCTGCTATGGAGAAGCAGTGACTTCTATTTTCATGCTGAAGCAGCTACTGGAAAGTAACCTGTAAGGTGCAGAGTTTTCTTCTGCCTTTAAAATACATTCCTTCAAAACACATACTATTATTTCCTGAACAATTGAGATTTTTTCCTGGGAAATAATTTTTCTTTTTTTGTGATAACACTAAAGCTTCAAATGCATCCCATTGGAAATATTTTTTTTCCTGTTTCCAGGATTAGTATTTTGTTTTAAATTAATTTTGTATTAATAGAAAGGAAGGGTCTCATTTTTCTTTTCAAGTACGTCCTTATTTTTTGTCACAGTGCATTTTGCAGAAACCTTGTGGACCCACTTGGCTGTGGGAGGAAAATATCCTGGCTGCCTGGAGCAGCAGTCCCACTGTGGCCAGTCCAGCAGATGTGTGTCCCGCAGGTGCCTGCGCTGGACACGCAGCGACAGCTTCTGCAGAGGAGCAGTGCTTGGGGCAGCGTGGGAGGAACAGGAGGGAGCTGGTCCCTCACTGGGGCAGAGGGGCTGCCTACACTCCTTCCCTGCTGGAAGTGTCAGGGCCCAGCACTGGCTGGCTGGCAGCAGAGCAGGCATGTGTGCAATGAGACACGGCCACCACAGCAGCGCTTCGCTCGGTGCAAGCCTAAGGAGCTCTCGTCTGCAGCCTGGGCTAAGCATCCCACCGAGACAGAGGACAAGGGTAAGCCCTTAGCAGCACACACAGCCTTGCTGCAGGTGGCAGGGCAGTCCCCTAAGGAGATACAGTCAAAGCTGTGGTTCATCCTTCTTGATGCACATCCTGCTCACAGGTTTTTGCTGGTAGAAATTTGCATAATCCTGGGCTGCACCTGAGAGGGATTCTGCTACCTGGACTGTGGCTGCCATTCCTTAATAGTACAGAAAAGCACTGGTGAGAAAGTGTGGCAACTCTAAAGATACTGTAAATAAAATAAATCCATGCGGCTACAGGGAGGTGATGTTCCACCTGAGATTCATATGCAAACTCTGAAATATTAAAAGCACCCTGGTGAAAGCATTGCTAATTAAAAGGATAAAATATGCACGCATAGAGAACAGATTATTTAAAACATAAATTATTTCTTATTAAGGTAATTGTGTCTAACTAAATGTTGAAAGAGCTGGATAGTAGTTTACACTGTAAAATGATCTGTTAAATATATTCCTGTTAACATCAATACAGCTATTGACAAGCAGATCCAATTTTGCTTTACTTTGAGAGAGCAGACAATAGCAAGTTTTACGTGCTATCTTATTTTACAAGCATTAATGAACAATTAACCAACACTAGCACTCTTTCCATCTGTAATCCTGTAGTAGGATCACTAATCTCCACCACTAGCAGCTAATGATGAAGGTCTCTTAAGCTTTACTTCTTATCTCAGCCAGTTCTTAATACTCACATAAGTATGCTTTCTGAGCAGGGCGGCCCCCTATTGCTCTGCGACTTGAATACAAAAGACTGGTGAAATTTTTGAAGGGTTTTCTGTTCAATAACACTTCTATACTTATGTTTGCCTTCCTACAACAACAAACACAAGTGATCAGCAGAGGACTAGCAAGGTCACTAAGGGCTCTGTGTTTCCATACTTGCTCTAATACTTATAAGAATGTATTCATGCCCTATTATATATATTCCCTGGCTGCTCAGGCAGAAGCTCTAAACTAAACTAAACTGAAATGAAATAAAAGGGAAAAACCAGAAGACTAAAACAGTGTTTACTTCAAGAACAAGTCTGCTGTTTGTATCGAACAAAAGGAAGCTGGAAAGTGGCTGCCATTAAAAATACATGCAAGATAAACTGAAATTTTTATAGTACACAGTACACATGACATTTTCTAACTTCTCTTTCAGAGTGTTCTTGTGTATACCATACACACGAGATCTGTGTACTGGGATGGCAGGGGAATTCACCATTCTGTTAGGCTTTTCTGGAATAGCAAGTAAAGCAGCAACAATTTCCCAAACAGGAAACTGAGAGCGCAGTGGGTTCTGTTCCAATCCCCATCAGGAGAAGGTCCTCCATAGTCAGGGCAGTCACTCCAACAGTAAAATTTGTGCAATTAAAATGAGATACACAGTCTTCATCTCCTTCATCTTTTGCTTTCAAGAAAGAGAAATGAGCATAAGAGTAATAAACTTTCTCTAGTCCACTTTATTTATTCCATGCACAATGCTTGAACATGTTGGCCCTAACCCAAGCAGAACTCAGGACAACTCAGGGGTTATTTCCTGGCCTAAATGAAAGCCTTGAGAGAACTACTCCAACTGGGCCCAGAACATCCACTGCAGATACTGAGATTGCTGGAGACAGGGAACAGCAGTTGAGTAGCAAAAGACTGCTTCCCATCAGGGAGGTGATCCAGTCCTGTTAAAAGCTCACCCTGACCCCGCTTGCATTAAACTGTGTGGCTGATGAATGAGAATCAAGTTGCCTCATCGTGCTTGGAGTTGGAGGTACGTTATCAAATTGCAACAGATTGCCAGGATCTGAGAACAAACATATCTCCAAGCCATTCCCAGAGATGTTTTAGCAATAACTAACAGCATGAGGTATTGCTGAAGAAATATGCTTTATAAGCAGCTATAAATTGAGAATTAACATTTCTAATGCAATCAAAAGCTACCATCTTTCATGCACTGTTCCAAGGTGTATTCTACTCTAAGGCATAAAGGAAGCTGAACTCACCTGGCACTGTGCCTGAGAGATGTCTTGGGAAAAACTCCTACTGAGTGTCACAAACACTAACTGACCCTACGCAGATACAGCCTGTTTTTCTCTTGTGTTTGTACAATGCATGTCAAAATGCTGACCTTTCCCTCCACCAGGGCTTCTCAGCACAGACAATAAACAGCATTACTTAGAGGAAAAACCCCCACTTTTGTACCTCTACAGGAATCATGACTAAGCGTTGTTTTTACCACATGGCTTCCTTTTTCTGTTACTGCCCATCATGGCCCAGGTGGCTGTGGCACTTGGCAGACATGCAGAAGGAGAGAAGTGCTTGCTTGGGTCAGCCCAGCCACCTTCAGGGGGGTTGCTCTCTGGCTGGGACACAGGGGCAGGCTGGCCAGCCTTACCTGAAAAGTGAGGTGCTAAAGTAGCCTGGGTGCATGTGGTAGGTGTGGAGATAAAGGGAAGAGAGGTTCTGGGATTGCCTGCAGTCTTTATTTATGCAAGTAAAATTTGTATTTAAGTCCAGCCAAATTTTGTCAAAGTGAAGCCAACCAAGGTGTCAGAAGCAGACCTTATCAGGAGGCCTGAGCGAGATGTGAGTGAAATGTCTGCTTATGGACAAATCACCAACCATTAGTGAGGAAAGAAAAAAGATTTTAATATGTTTCACCCAGCTTTTCCATTTTTAAGCCTTTGCTGTTTGGCTTCATATCTGATGTATGGAGATTTCCTTCATGTGACAGTCACCCACAGTGTGGATGGAAAGCTCATTCCCACTCCCCTCTGCAGGCTTCAAATCTCAGCAATGACTCCAGGTGATGATGGCAGGATCAGAAAATGGGGAAAAGATAAGTGGATGGAGCTAATCCCAGCTTGACAGAGTCTAGCTTCTCCCATTACATAGGATAGAGTTTAGTGGGTTTATTTGGATCACCTGTATATTTGACTGTGAGACTCACCTGTTACCCTGACTGCATAGCAATACTGGAGCCATCTTCAACCAAGCTCAGTCATACTAGTACCAGAGAGAAGCAATTTAAGTCTATTAACCTGCATTTCTATACTAAAAGGGCAAATTATTCAGGGCAGAGGTCTGGAGTAACACAGTTAAACCCATTTTGACACTTGACATAGAACCTAAGTACAGATTTTCCTGCACTGCACAACATACTGCAGCATATCAGGGAAGATGTTTGGAGTAGAGAAAGAAGTACAGCCCTGGAACATCTCTCTTCCACAAATTCTCTTTCGTAAATTCCTGTCAGGATTCTGGGGATACTTTCCTGGAAAAGTAACGCACATGTCAATAGCTTGCAAGATCATCTGTTAAGAGAAGGATTAACAAGAAAACAAAAATCTGATGCTGTGAAGCATATTCTGGAGAGCAGACAGAGGGTGGCCTGTTTGTCATTACTCTGCACCTCCTGCTCATTTGCACGGCTGTCCACCCCAGGGCTGTCAGGGGCAGCTGGATCAGAGGTACAGTGATGGTCTGTTGCAGTAGCTGAGCATAACCACAACCTGGTCAAACAGATCCTTGCATCAAGCATAAATAGTAACTATTTTCTTTCAACTGCTCTCAAAATGCTCATTTACTTCCATTTAATTTTTGTGTTTTCCCACAGGGATGGCATTTTTACTCATACCTGCTGTAGAAAGAAAATGTCAGTGTTTAGTGCATTGTTTTCATTTTTATGATATGATAGAGGTGAAAGTAGAAGCTAATTAACAATACTGTTTCCAAGATAGCAAAAGAGCTTGTCTGTGATGTTAGTGCTTTGTATTAACCAGGATGAAGCCAAAACCTTGGTTCAACATTTCCACTTCATAGATAATATCCGAGATACTTCTCCACCCCCACCAGCTCACATATTCATTACCCAAATTGCCTATCCTCAAAGTGATAATATAGTGTGGTACAACATGCCCCGACAGGACACAAATTGACTCTGTGCCTAGATACTATACAGACAGTGTAAAGCAAATATCTCACTCTATTATCTGTTGTCTCTATGAATCAACAGATTACATGGTTCACTGGGTAGCTGAATAACTTTTACACAGTTTGCTCATATCTATTTACACATATTCTACAAAAAATACATTAACACCAAAGGACAAATGTAAAAAAAAAAAGTATACCTGCAGAATCCAGATAAATTACACATGTGAAAAAACACAATAAACAGTAGTGCTTAAATTTCATATACAATATCTGTAGATATGAAAGGAGACTCTTCTCTCATGACCAAAACCTGAATCCTGTGGAAGGCCCTAAAAACCTTAAGAGGAAACTTTAATTTGATTGTAGGTAAGATATGCACGACATTTTAAAGAGTCCTCAGTGTTGCACAGAATAGGGCTGTAACCACAGAGGGTCCTTCACTGATGATCTCCATGGAGGTGCACCTCCACCCACCTCTAAGCTGTGACCTTTCAGAGCTCCACATCTCTTGTGTTCACTGTTGGTCCTGGTCACTGATTTGTAAAACATGCCATTTTTTGGAAGGGAATGCAGTATGCCATGTCCTCTCTTTTCATACCTTGTGTGACAAGACAGTGAGCAAAGCAGCCTGTCCATGTCACTGTAGAAAGGAGCAGAGCTTTAGCAGCTGGCTACCCCAGGATTTACACACGGCTCTCAAGGTGCATGTGGATACCACGCTCTCTGGATCACTTGGCCTGGTTTGTCAGCTTCTTCCAATGCCACACTCAAGAAACAAAAGTGAAGATTGTGCAAGGAAAGCACAAAATGTCTATGCCCTGCAGTGCTGCACCTTACAAACCCCAGGAAGTACAAATTCACTGCCATACATATATATCTGTATCTATGTATCTATGTATATACACACACACACTCCAAGTTACATTAAAAGCTATTCCTTCTTTTCTTCTTCTGTCTTGCTTCCAGCTCTTCCCTCCCAAATACCTTTTAAACCATTCCTTGATTAGGTCAGAACTCCACCTTTGTCCTGTCTCACTCTCCAGAGTAACTCTTCCAGGCAGTCAGTGGTTTTTTCTCAGGCAGTGGCACTGGGAGCTACTCCATTTGACTCCTGCCCTATTCCCTGTCTCCTGTGTCCCTGATACACCTTTTCCATCAGTGGAAGCAGCTCTCTTCAGTAGAGATACAGGCAGTGAGCACTTTGGTCATTTGGTCATAAACATCAATTGTTTCTTTCATTTTTTCAAAAGCTTAGGTTGCCTTGAATTTCTGGGCCAATTAATTCAAATTTAATACTATAAGGAAGCAAAATAGTTTAACAGTGTATTATAACGTGGAAATTTTAAGTGGTAGTTTGTGGTACTATTGCAGCTGTTCATCTAATTATAGTCTACAGAATGGCAACAGTAATTAATTTTAAAATTAAAACTAAAAAGAGGGATGCATTTAACTAAATTTAGTAGCATGCATACCTGTTTGCAGGTATGAGATAAGTCTTTCTTTTGAAAGAAAGACTTTTCAGTGATAATTAAGTGACAAATGAACAGTCAAAACCTGCTGCATATTGGATTTTTAAAAGAGCCCATGGTTAAGGGCATTTATGGTGCTCTGAGTTGGTTAATAATATTTAATTTGAAAATAAAGATTTGTTGAAACTGGTAGATTTTCCTTTGTAAACTATGTCTGCTACTTTGTGCAACAAATTCTACATGTTTTTGGTAATGGAAGATGCTGTTGCAACAGCCTTTTGTGCATCCTGATTGAAAATTCAGCTACATAACCCTCACTGAACTGTTTATCTTATGTACTTATTTAACTAACATTCAAACTGACAAGTCTCCTATTTCTGGGCTTTCTTTTTATACTTTAATGTATGCCTTATCAGATGAAACTCAGATACTACCAAACTTTGCATGTTTTTGATTTTGCACATAAACTGAAGGGCAGAATTCCAGTCTATGTCCTCAGTCATTCAATCTTTCAAGATCTTTGAACAAGACTTCAAACCCTGAAAAAATACAACCCAAACACAGACTTGCTTCTCTGTCTGTACAAATACGTGAAAGAAACTAGTATGTCAAGTTTCAATGCAGGCAAGCCTAATTGAAGCTTTAACTACATTCGAAACAAGAGGCAGGCAGCACCTCCAAACTGCTTTATTCAAGGGCAGGAAGACATTCAGGAATAGAGCTACTCGAATTATTCATTGCAAATAAATTATCCAATTAATTTAGGCAAATTTTCTTGTCATTAATAATTCAAAAACTGCTCCTGATAGTGGTGGATGTGTGCATCAGCCCTGATCCTGACAACACATACACACATTTAGCTTTTCATATTCCCCATAATCCCATTGAACTCCATCAGTTTTCTCAGTGAGCTGTAGGTGAGCCTATGGAGAGTTGGTGAACAGCTTGCTTCTCTGGGTAGTTTCTTAAGGAATAATCATTTGCTGGATTCATGCATTATTGTGTCTGCACCTAATGAATGATATCTCTCCAAGAGAAAACTGAATGCTGAGTAGCAAAAGATTAATGTTCTTGTTAAGGTCCTTTTATTTATTTTTTCACACAAAGAGGTTTTATGTGAATAAAGCAGCGCTTTCACAAACATTTGTGTGAACAAATCCAAATACTGATGCAAATATTCATAATAGTGAATAAAGCAGGATATACCCTGTATGAATGCAGACCATGGGAACGAAGGGTTCTGTGTTTGGCTACAGTGCCTTATGAAGAATAATGTTCCCAAGAAAAGGTGCTAGTAAAAATGTCATGCATTGGAAAGCACTGTGGACTGCATTTCTAAGGATGATGGTCATTATAGGAAGCTTGTTGTGTAATTTAGCTTCCTGGCCGATGTGTATATTTTAAATTTTGTCACCGTAAATATACAACAGGTACTTGTGCTAGCTCTGCACAGAAGTCCTCACACTTCCAAGGAACTTTAACAGAAATAAAATCTCACCTGGCTTCTTCTGTAGTGATCAAGAAAGCTGTGAGATAAGTGCTGTCATACCTATGTTCTCTTCATTATTCGTGACTCCTGTTGCCATGCAGTTGTGGGAAGCTTAAGTGGTTGTCACTGCTAGTTCTTTAAGGATATCTTATTGTGAAGTACTTCTGAAAGAAGAAAATAACTATCAGAAAATTTATAATGAGCTTTCTCATGTGCTGGTTCCTGTTTTTCTATAGGTTCAGGGGTTTTGTACCTCAGTTAATACTCTTTCAAATATAGAATCATAGAATTGTTTAGGTTTGAAAAGACCTTTAAGATCTGAGTTCAACCATTATCCCAACCCTTCTAAGTCCACCACTAAACCATGTCCCTAAGTGC
>VYZP01026143.1:324-21268 GCA_013400635.1 Hypocryptadius cinnamomeus
GATTCCTTTACTGTGTAAAGAAACACAGTATTCCCTATTCTTCCACTTCATTAGCAGCACTTAGTTGCTTCAGCTTTGAAATGAGAATTTATTACTTTTCAGTCTAAAGATGAGTGCAATATTGGCAAGCAAAGAAAAATCTACAAACATACACCTTTGTTTTATGTGCTCAGAAATCTCTGAATACTACCACCAGATTTTTAAACATGGAATACCCTTCCTCCTAAATTTGGTAGCTGCTGTAAAGCTCTGTTTTTAAAATCTTTTAGAATACAAAATATATTTGAAGGGATACTGAAATACATTTGTAGAAAAAAATTCTCTTTATTTAAACATCCTGAAGGTAAGAGGAAGAGGACTGTAGTTTATCCCATCAACAAAAGCAAGAAAACTTTAACATGAGGAACATAAGTATAAAGTAAGAGTTATCAAATGCCATATACACTTATGTGATGTTGCCATCAACATATATTTAGCCAGACATATGTCCGGATAAAACTTCAGCAAAGGTAAAAATTCAGACTTTCATGGACTTGAGAACCAGTGCTTGAGACCGTATGGATTAAAAGTGTATGAAGTGTGAGTGTCTTTCTCCAGTTATACAGAGATGAAACTTCAATGTTTTCTGGCATTAGAATATTTTAGAGATAAATCTGTGTTTTCTACAAGTCTAACAAAGTTTTCTAAGGCAAATTAAACAAAAGAAAACACAGAACAACCTTACCTTCCCCCTTCTCCCCTTCCTGCTCCCCCAAAATCTCCTAGATCCTGGAAAAGCTTTATAAAAAATTTTTAAATTGACATATAGTTAATTTATATATCGATTTTTTAGATGTATCTCTTGAAAATATCATGAAAGTGGAAAAGAAATAAAAGTTGTACTTATTTTGTAGTGACCTGAATTTAGCATCAGATGTTAAAATCAAGACATGAAATTTTGGTAGAGAGATAAAAGTCAGAACAGAGACCTGACCACATGCCGGATGATATTAGTGGCAGATGTGATCGTCAGAAGTGTGATGGCATTTCCTCTGAATAGGCGAATGTACTCTTCAAACTTTGATGTTAACATGATTAGCAATGAAAGTATGCTTTGTTCCTTTGCCTTCACATGGTCTCAATATTGGCAGTTATCGTTTACTTGTATTTTTAAATCAAATATTATCCTGCCCTGTATTCATGTGCAGATGCTTTGCACAATGCTGCTTTTTCTGTTGGACCTAAAAGAAAACTGTGAATCATTGTACTGAACAGAAGCTAATTTTTTTCCTCTCTTTTACTCAATCCATACATTTGTATTTCCTAGTTTTATACTGGAAGCCACAGTACCATGCTTTCCACACAATATACCTATAACTTTGTCCATTGCCCCCAGAAAGCCATTAATTGAATGCAAACACAAATTTATTGCAAAATGACTGCAGCTTTATTAAGCAACAGGATTTACAGGCAATAACATAATCAATACAACATTAATATATCACATAATTAAGCAGTTCTTACAAGCTATGCCTGTAGCCTTAAATATATGAAACATCATTGTGACTGGTGATAGCTGTTGTCCAAAACCAATTCAAATCATGATTTCTAGAGAGGGAAAATACCTCCCTCAATTGTAGGGAAAATGTTTACCCTGTTTATCCCATACACATCCTCGTCAGTCAACTAAAAATTCTCACATTTGTGTCTTAAAAAGTGACAGTCATGTAAGATTGTTACTACAACACAAGTTAGAACATCAAGATATGCTCCTGAGAACATACTGGGATCGATTTTTTAGTTTGAACTCCTATAAGTACACCTGGAAGTCAGTGATGCTTCCTTTGTTTTGCACATTACTTGCGTGAGTAAAGATGGCAGAGCAAACAAAATGGATAAAATATTAATTCTTGCACATTAGATTACTGTTGAATGTCTTTCAGCTGCTGCAATAAATCTGGGTGTACTTATGGAGTTCTGTGAACCTAAAATAGAGTTTACTGTTTCCATGAACTCTGTTTGTTCTTGAATGAATGACACTTGAGACGATGAAATCTGTTAAATGGTATCTCTCAAGAGCCAAAATGGTCTTGAATACATAACTTTCCCAAAACTTGCACAAATAGTCTCTGGAGCTCTATGCCTTCTTTTGTAGCCAAAATATTAATTATTCTTAGTACATGGAGACATGCAAACCTGGAAAGCCATGTCTGCACTGCCCTATTGGAATGTGGTTCTGTTGGCAGTCCTGAGGTCAAATTTCCTGACCAAATTCCCTTACTACTTCCATGTACTTTGCAAATGTTCTCTGGTGTATGGTAGGCATGTTGTTGCTTGAAGAGGGAAATGCGTGGGACAGAACCATGCAAATATCCGGTACCTCCAGGATATACCCCCCATACAGCCTCAATACCAGTGTTTTGTATTGTGTTTCCTGAGGTACATAAGTCTATCCACTCTCACAAGTCTTGTAGATTTAGATCATGAGATCTTCATGCCATAACTCCTTTCTGCACCCAGAATGTCTCTCCTCATAAAGCCAGGGCACACATACACCTCTCCTTTCTAGGTACGGTACCCAAGTGACTGACAGTATGCTACTGCTGAGAAATCATCAAATCAGGAGAGAATCTGGACAGAATTAGTTTATTAGAGCACAGTCTGGGAAAGTCACATGTAGCAACTCAAATTTTACAGAGACCACTGAAAATTTGGACCAAGTCAACTTAATGCAGTGAGGAAAGCATTGACACCTGAAGGAAGAAAAATTGGTGGAGCCTTACATGCCAAAGTAACTCAGATTGGAAGGAGGCTGTGTACAAGGAGGTCCATCATAAGACTGCTGTACAGCTTCTTCTATTCTTGAAATGGAAAATGGTAAGACAGATCTCCAAACTAGTAACTCAAAACATGAAGGAGAAAAGGATGCCCCTAAAGCCTACTTTAAAGGATACTTTAGGAATGTACCCCTAAAGGATACTTTCAGAGAAAAAGACAGCAAAACATCTGCCATGCACATAAGCCTATGAGTGACCTCTCTGTCCCATTTGCTTTGAAGGACCTTCCAAACTAGCAAGGCAAACTCTTTAACTTGTTTGAAATCACTGCCTAGGGGCATTAGAACCATCCCAAAGATATTCACTGCCCAGCACCATGCTTCTAGGCTGGCAACTTCCTCCATTATGCATCTACAAATTATTCTTCCATCACATATGTGTGAGCACTACTCACAAGCCAGAGATTGGTTATTCTCTCACACTGTGTAGTATACAGTTCAGCTACACCTACAGTCATCTGAAAAACCCATTTTGGATATATGCAGACTCTCCTCCCTACTCCCAATGAGGAGGAACAATTGTCTTTTGCTGATTCCCTACTCAAACAAGCTTCACTTCAGAACTTTCCAAGGAAATTACTCAACATTTCTAGGAAGCAGGATGACCAAATCCTTAAGGGAGATTTACAGTAGAAAATACCAGGACAGTGTTCATTCTGTAGAAAAGGAGTCAGAGTAAAGTAGATCACTTTTAGACCAGACTTCACACAATTTCACCATTGCTCAGAGGGACTCTTGATTTACACACAACACACATACTTAACTAGTTCTATCAATGCTGTCTGAACATGAGGATGAACATGGATGGAAGCCCAGAATTCCCTCTGGCAGAGAACTGTGTATTATCAAACACAACAAAAAATAACCAGATCAAAAGCAGTGTCCCAGGAGAACCTCACAATCTTATCCATTCTGGACACTTTCTTATGAATAACCGGGCAAACAGCCCAAAGCCTGATCTGGTTAGAATTGCACATCAGGTTTAAACATTTGACAACAATTAAATATTTTTGTACTTTCAAACATGTGTTTATTCTCTGGACTTAAGGTCCTTTGGGACTGCCCTTAACTCTATTGCTGTTTTCTTTGTCTTCCTTTCGAGATCAGCATGCACATGCTTGGATCCCAGGAGATGGGAGCCCCTGCACATTCAGGTATGGGCTAATGGTCTCTTCCAGAAGACCTGGGAGTCTCCAATCCCACTCCAAGGATAGGTTTGAAAAACATGACTGCCAAGGGCAAAAGATATTCCCCCTGGGATCAGAGATATGAGCTAATGTGCTGCTTCTGACTAGGAGGTGCACTGCCAGCATTTTTCCTCCATGCTTTGAAACTAATGCAAGGAAAAACTTCTGTCAGACAAAACAGTAGTATTCTTGGATCAAGACTAGCAGAAGACTAGCCAGGACAATGGACTGTGATGTCTGTGATGACGTCTTGGGAGCAGTATCACATTGCTCATCTTCTTCCAAAAGTTCAGGAAAATTACATCCATATATGCTAGGTAGCGAGTTCAGGAGTATGTTTTCTGATGCAGAATAACGATGGAAGATGGTATTCAGTATGGAATGGGGTTTTTTCCCTTGTAGTTTTACAGGAAATTCTTTTTTTCTTTTCTCCAAGTAATAGGGGAGGAAAATGTTTTCAGGTTGAAGAAAGAAGAGAGAGTAGAGTCAGGAAGACATGGAGGTCTGGTCTAGAGAACAGTCAGTCTGTTTGCTGACAGAAGACTGCTCTTACAGGAACCAAGGAAGATACTCCTAGCTGCTAAGAGAGCAAAGAGGAGAAAGAAAAAGAAGAATATCATTTGAAAGGGAAGACAAGGAAAGAGAGAGAAAAGATAAAAGTCTTGAAGCCAGGAAAAGGCCCTGAGAGTAAGTGATGAAGATGGCCCATGAACATTTACAGAAATGGCCTTTAGGCATGCCTGTTCCGTTCCAGGAATAACTGACTGAAGCCACATCCATGGTCAATGAGCCGAGAGCCATAAATGCTCTATTGCTTTCATTTCTTGTAAAGTTAGTCAGAAGATAACAACAGAGAAAATGTAACTTGAGAATGAATTCTTATGTTCTTCAAATTATTCTTCTCCAAAGGGAGATACTGAATAGAGCATCAAAATCTCCTTAAGGTTCTGGAAAGTAAGCCACAGGAGAGACACATGTTGTACACCTCCATATCCCATTCCTCTCATTACAAGGTTATAATCTCTTTCATTAGCACACTACTATGTATTTTAATTTTACCAGAAGCATCATCACCACTACTACTCTCTTCATTGTATGAAGGACAAATGGCACATTATTTTGTTCTCCTTTGTTCTTAAAAACTCCTTCTACTAAAAATTTTACGCCCTGTGATATTTATCAGTATTTGTTAATTCATATTCTCAAACACTTTCTGAACTGCTGAAATTCAGAGCCGCAGTTAGGTATTTTTGCTGTATCCATCCTGGTAAGTCTCTTGCTCCCTCACACAACCTACACTGTGCCTGTGTCAAGTGAAAAAACTTTACTTTTTCCTCTCTGTCTATAGGAGAACTATATATGTGGATATTTTTATCATAATCTCACTTTGCAAAACAATTTCTGTCAAGGTTAGAAAACTGAATTTCCTTTAAAAAAAATTAGCCCATTTTACATATAGTTTTGCATATGAAGCTGTAAATTATTTATCCTTTTATTAAAAAAACTTCAGGGATTTGTCTGATGTTTTTCGAAATTTATTCATATAACCCCTTGTTTATAAATTTTCCCAAAGATTTCACCATTGTTTTTCTGGATATACAAAATATTAGTAAAACTGAAAAGACCAAGAATAGGTCCCTCAATCAATTCTTAACCACGGAAACATATGGAGTAATTTTAAAATATGTTTTTGAGTTTAAAAAACAAACAAACAAACAAAAAGCCCTTGATCTTAAGGCATTTCTTAAATTGTAACACTTCCTAGAGCAAGTTGCTCTGATGACTCCAGTAAGAATAAGCATAGTCTGTAAACACCAGATTGTTTTCACTACATAACTAAGTCTGGATTTCAGTGTATAAATCCAGACACAACAGCCAGAATGTTCCCAGTGACATCATGGGAGTTGATGACACTGTGGTGAATACATTATGAGTATGTGGATGCAGTTTAACTGCACCAGTTCTGGCTCTACCACTCACCTGCTGTCACTCTGAGTCTTTGAAACATCCCATTACACCTGAGTCTCTGTCAACTGAAAATCCTAATTCAGAGGCTCAGGTTCCTGTTTCTGCCATAAACAAAGCATAACTTGGGGAAGCTCTTCTCTGTCTCTGCGTCTCCATCCTCTGCTGTTCTCACAGAGGCAGTGTTTCTTCATTACATTCTCTGCAGATCTCATCTAGTACAGTTTCACCTGTTCCAGGACAGTGGCTTTCTTCAATGCTATACGGAGCCATTTTTGAAAGGATTCCAGGTACTGCTACTGTGAAGCACAGGAAAATAATAATCACTTCCCCTGGCACTGTGAGTCTGTTTGCTCTTTAATACCTAAATTAAAATTTTTAAAAAGTACAATGCATATATTCAAGCAAAATGTTACTATCGTAGCAGAAACAAAGGTTGATGGATGAGAATTCTAAAAAAAATAATAAAAAGCAAGAGTTTGTATAGTCATCCATGCAGTTTATCTTGCCCTTTGCTCTGAAATGTCTGGTAAAAGATCCCATGAAGTGCAGTATGGTAAAACTAACACTGATCTAAACTGTTTAAATTATTTGCATGCTCCCACTGTTGCTTCCAATTAGTGCATGGATTTTCTTGAAATCAAGCTCATCAAAGCCTGTATGTAAATTCAGTGGTCCTGGATACAGAAATTTCACTTACCCATGACTTTTTCAAGTTACTTATATAGGAGAAACATTACTACAACAGTTTTATAATTTCTGCTGGTGTATCATTATCAGATAGGCAAAATCCTGAATTTGGGTCACATTATTGTTTTCTTTATATTTTCAATTTTGCAGCACCTACTATATGAATAGATGGAGAAGACCCCTTCACAATCATATGTGAATATTCCAAACAGCTATTTCTAATACCACAGCTCACCATCATGCTATTCTAAATGGGTCTTTCTTTCCTGTAACTGTTGTGAGGCAAATTGTTAATATTTGATTATCAGTAGTGATGTCACAAGGAAAATACAATCGTATAAGAGCGATCAGCCCAAAGTCAAAACCTAAGTATACAAGGATTGAGATGAAAGAAATCAATATAAATAATGAGAGGGCAGTGCAAAGAGGCTCTGCAGAGGTGGACTTGCTAACCCTAAACCCTTCCACCTGAATTATAACTAGTAAATCAAAGCACTCGTATATCTGGATCAAGGCACTTTGCAGCTTTGCTTTAGTGACAAGGGAATGGGCATTACCCAGAAGCTGTAGGGTGATGTTCAGAGGCAGCTAACAAACCACCAGCTCAGCTTTTCTTTTCCATAGGGCAAGCACTCTGAATGCTCCTCCTCCCCTTAACTTGCTGAAACTTGCAGTTGTGATTCACAACCTGACCAACACTGATAGATAACAAACCACTGACCTTGAGGGCGGCTTTGTATGTCAGCCTTCTTATTGCGTTGAGTCACCGCACTCCTCGTGTGTGTTATTTTAAGTAGCACATTTATCAGCCAGTACCAAATAGAATACGTGGCCATGTGTATTTTATTAGTGGGTTTTGAGTATTAAAAAAGAAAAATTGAAAAAAAATAACCACTTTATTTAAAAAAAAAAAATGCTTGAAGGCTCTAGCATACTTTAAAAATCACTTGTTTTCAGTTACAACATAAGGAATCTATATGGATGCTAATATGTTTGCATTTGTAGCTTTTCCAGACGTTTTTTCCCCAGCACACCGCAGTATAGCAATGTCAGAAATATACCATTCCCCATAACAGGACACATCTGTGGTGAATCTGCACAGAAGCAATTAATTTCCTTGTGGTATTTTTACACTGGGGTCTTAATGCAATTCCCTACTATACAAACAAAAAGCTCTAGACAGCTCCTGCTGCCTGATAAAAAAAAAAAATCAGATTGAGAAGGGCTGTTTGGCCTAGGACTGCTACAGGCAATGACTTGTAATGAGGCATCCCAACACTAATTATGAAGCTTATTAAAGAGAATTGTTTAAGTTGTACTAGAGTGCATGCTATAATCACGTTAAGGGCAATATGCATACTGAATTGGGGTTCTCCAGTTTTTTTTCCTCAGAGAAGTGGACCCACTACTTAATGAAGCCAATTTGGGTCTCCATTTATAGCAGCGATATCATTGTGCTTGGCAGACTGGTCAAGATGAATTTGATGGAGAGGCAGGTGAGAACCCCAGCAGCTTGGTGATAATTCACACATCACAGCCTTCACAACCAACTAACATCTGCAGGAGAGTGGGCCAAGAAACTGTCAAAAACAAATACTTTCAATCCAGGATTTTATTATTAAACTTCTCCCAATTGTTCAGTAAGGTTGAAAAAGCAATATTTCAGTGTACTGTTTCAGGAAAGGAAAAAAAAAAAGATTAATAAAGATGTTAGGAGGCTGAACTGCTGTGAGATTTGTTTAATTATTCCCCACAGTACTGCCCCAGCAATCTGCTGACATTTAGCCCCGACCTTGCAAATCCTCAGTAAATATTAATATATCAACTCAAACAGGGACCGTTGTTTTATTGGTTCACGGAGCTCAGAGAGATTCGCCACAGCAGTGAAAAATAATGTGCAGAACTGAGGAAGAACGGCTCCTTTGATATCACCTTCTGCTGCACACATGTGCTGGGAGCATCAACAAAATGGAAATTCTGTTACTTTGCCACAGCTGTAGAGTGACACTTCAGATGCCTTTGCTTCCCTTTGTACAGCCTGCTGGAATAATCCCAAAACCACAGTGGCAAGAGATTAGAAAACACACACACGCACGCGCGCGCACACATATACACACACACACGGCGGAAGAGAGAGAGAGAGATCACATTTTATTATCTGACACAGTGGATATTTTAATAATGGTAGGCTCCCACCTTAAAACCTAATAATCTTTGCCAAGAACAATGAACGTGCTAAAAAGAGCCAAGGAGAGCCGAGTGCAATCTACTGGAATCTGTTTACTATGATGACTTTGCCTCTGTGAGTGCCATATAAACTTCTTTTTTCTCCAAACAGTTGCCCCCACTGACTGCTTCCTAATGTATTTTATGTGCCTACAGTCCTCACAAATCTTAACAAAGCACCCTGAGTTTATTTTTCTCCTTTTTATTTGCTTGCCTCAAATGTAAATGTACATTATTAAAATATCTTCTCATAACTATACCTCCATTACTAATAGACGAGTGTTTGATGTGGGTCAATACTGCATCCAAAATTCTTGGGTTTAGGGTAAAGGGCTGCTGTGCAACATTTGGCATTCAGATGTATTGAGCTGCAGAGTTAATGCGTGATTAATTTTATTCATAAAAATGTTAATCACTTCATTGTGAGATCTCTTTAACATTCTGTGCACCGAACACCTTTTAACTTCTTTTTCACACAAGCTCACAAATGTATTTAATATTTTCAAACATTCTGTTATTACCAATAACACTGGTAATTAAACATATATTTAAAATGCAATAAAAAGCTGGCAAGTAACGCCACGACACCAAACACAAATGCAAGCCCGTTGCCCACTGCCTCTCCTGTGCCCCCTCCCCCTTGGCAGCAACTGACCAGTTTCTTTAATGTGCACTTGTTTGCAGAGTCCCAGAGGCATTTTTTTCCCTCCAGCCTACTCCAACACTCATTGACACAGCCGAATACCATGAAAATAATACAGCCATGTAGTAAGCTATAGATGGTTCTAAAAATACTTCTGTTCTCAGGGAGGGGAGGATCACAGTGTTAGGCACATCATGGCAGGTTGGGGGTTCTGAGCGGGTTGTTTTGGGTTGGGGTGGGGTTGGGGTTTTTTGAGACAAGCACTCAAGCCTCATCCGAGAGTGGTGTCAGGCACTGGTGGGTGTGCCGGCTGCACTCACTGACTTCTTGTTTCCAGCTGGGCAAGGCTATTGTGAGTGTATTCAGCCAATGCACTCATGAAACTGGATAAATGGATTAGTGGATCAGAGACACCATCGGCATCTTCAAAAGGAAAACAGCAGCCTGCAAAAAGACTGACATTTGTGTACTGGGGCAGAGGGTGTGTGAATGCTCTGCCTCCTCCAAAGGGACAAGACAGTGATAAACTTTCCACACTGACCACCTCACTTTGTGCTACAATTGACCAACAAAATAAATGGATTGCTTCATTGTTTTTGAACCGTAGGCAGCACAGGGAAAGCGCTCCTTGTGCAGCAACAAAGGACAATGTATTGTGTGGGGCCAACAGCTTAAAATAAAACCTTTAATTATCTACGGGTCAGCCATAAATCTGGAATAAAAATAAATGTTACTTTTTAAACTCGCCTTTAATTCTGCACAGCGTTTACGCCAGCGCTTTCTATTCTCTCAGGAGAGGCACTACCAGGACTTGGTGTGCGCCCCACGTTTGCATTTTTGCATCAGTTTGACTCCCAAGGAATGTGTTAGGAAACAAGTTTGGCTATCAGACATGAGGGATGTCTATAACGCTATTTAAAATAAGCAGAAAAAGATAGAAGATGTAATTTTTTCACTTTTTTTTAAAGCACCCATGCATATATTCTCTTCATATACCCAAAAAAAGAAGCCAAAACTAATATTAATAGCGGTGACGGGACTCAAGTAAATTAATTCCTTACAGAAGTACATTGTTTAGTTTTAAGAGCTCATATTTTCGAAGTCTTAAAT
This sequence comes from Hypocryptadius cinnamomeus, assembly GCA_013400635.1. Classification (NCBI taxonomy): domain Eukaryota; kingdom Metazoa; phylum Chordata; class Aves; order Passeriformes; family Zosteropidae; genus Hypocryptadius; species Hypocryptadius cinnamomeus. The sequence goes on from VYZP01026143.1 coordinate 10,961, forward strand.
TTTGAATACCTATTTCTATGGGGTTTTCAGTCTCCTGGTACCCAGCGATTCCTGTCCACATGGCTGGTTTTATGGGCAAGCTATGAATGGCACTGCATGGGGGCACCGCACAATGGGGAACACCAACCTCGCCAGGAGCCGTTTCTGTAACTTTTCACTGGAAAACACGCCACGCAGCCCATGTTTATTGCATGTTCCAGCATTTTACTTGATTTGTTGTTCCCAGGTAAGTTTTACTGCTGCAACCCAGTGACCTGAAGCCTGGAATCAGGCCCCACGTCGCTCCTCACCACAGCCCCCACAGAACCAGTGGTGGGCTCAGGCCCCGCTGGCCATCGCCATGGCCCTTCTTGGCAGAGAAGGACCTGTGGTCCTGCATGGCACAGCTCCACAGGGCCGCCACCCACTTCCCACAGGCCAGAGGGGACCTGCCACAGCTTTTCCAGCCATGGTTTCCTGATCCGTGGCTGGCAGCTGGGTTTTGGGACCAGCGGGTGGCTCCCCTCCATCCACCTGGATGCACAGAGGTCACCAAGATGGCAGGGGAGCCTCACCCAAGTCTTGAGGCAGCAAATCTGGGGACGGAGGGTGTGTGCTGAAGCCATGTTCCATGCTCTCTTTCACAGGGCACTTACAACTCACCGGCCCCTTTCCCTGTGCTGCTTGTGTGCCTCTGTCAGCCACGGCTATTCTTCACATCTCGCCTTTTAAGTACATTGGGAAATTTTAAAAATATAAAAACAAAACAAACAAACAAACCATTAAACATACCACAATAGCATCTCCAGGTGATGCAGACTCCCTTTATCACCTTCCCTCCCCAGACACAGTGCGGTTGCTCCGCCTCAGGGCGCACCCCGGGACAGCCTGAGCCCCATCCCCTCCCCGGGGTGCCCATCTCTTGGGGCGGGCACAGGCAGCCCGCCTTTCCTCCGGGGCCAGGCGGCCCTGCCTGATGGACTGCTGGGGAAGGGGACGAGGCAGGGCCCCGCAGCCCCTTCCCCGGGGCCGGCCGGCGGTGGGCGCGGGCGGGCGGACGGGGGACCCGCGTCAGCGAGTCCCGCCGGGCAGAACTAATGCCGGGCCCGCATTGTCCCCCGCCAGCCGCCGGGTGGTTTCAATACGAGCCTGTTTAACAGGGGGCCGATGGCCGGCCGAGGCGCAGAGCCACCGCTGCTGCCGGCCCCCGCCTCCCCGCCCCCGCCGCTCCGCGCTCTTTGTAATAGTCTCATCTACAAGGACGATTGAAACTTTATAGTGCATGATTCATAGAGCGGGGCTGGCGCTCGGAGCCGCGGCGTATATTACATTAATCTGTGTCAGGCCACTAAAACAGAGATATGAATATGAATTCTCCATATTGCAGGGGAGATAAATGTGCTTGTGAATAATTGATCGGCGCCCATGGAAAAAAAAAAAAAGTTAAAAAAAAAGAAAAAAAAAATAAAACGAAACGGGCTGGGGAAAACATGGGCATACCATGAAAGTTAGCCGGAGATCGAACGAGCCCCGCGAACACCAGGGCTGGTGCGGGGCTGCCGGGGTCGGGGGGCAGTCTCAGCCGCACCGCGCCCCCGCCCCAGCTCCGCCGATCGCTGCTGTCGGCGGCGGCTTCGGGGCCGCTCTGGTTTCAGAGAGTGCATCAAAAACTCAACCAAAGCAGCAAGAAGGGATGACAGGAGCCGGGAACGATGACAATCATAGCCAGTTTGAGTACACACACCCTGCTAATTTTCTTCTTCCCTTTCTCTGGGCTTTTTTTTTTTTTTTTACCTTGTTAAAAATAGATTTTTTTTTCAGAATAAAACAAAACAAAACAAAATAAAAAATGAGGCATGCATACCAATCAGCGTGTTTCATAACTACGTCTCTGTGACAAAGCCAAATCCCCGTAAAGCTGCCGTTTGCTTTTAATCTGTTCTGGCAACTGCGAATTTCTGAGTTTGCTGAACTCAAGATTATATCAACTTTTCAGTGTTCTTTCTTCACAGATTTCTGCCATTCTTCTGCTACTGATAAGTAAATAATAACAAACAAGACTTTTTTTACTAGGGGAGGATGGAGGATTATGCAAACGTATAAAAAAGGTGTTTTCTGGTAGCCTTTTAAGTAGCACGAAAATGTATCTTGGCACTCGGTTGTCGTGCTAAAAGAAGTATATTACTCCTTGTAGTTCCCATTCGAGTCAATGTAAATTTTCTTATTGACTTTATTTATCAGGTTAGGATAGCATCATCATTTTAAAAAAAAAAAGTAGGAAGCTAATACTTTCCAATTTACTCTTATCAGCTCGAAGCATTCCTAATTACGGCAAATCGTTTAGCTTAAGCTTCTTTATTATTGTCCCTGCACTCTGGTATTTTCTGGTATACATCTGCTGGGGTGGATGTCAATGAAAATACGACACAAAAACTACAAATTATTTTCCTGCCAGGGTGACGTAAACGATCATTCCTAGCACGGTTCACGTGACAAGCGGGACCTCGGGATTGTGAAGCTCCCGCTCCTTCCTAACACCGGCGCGGGGGCTCCCGGCGGCGGGGAGCGGTGTGGGGTGGTGTGAGGGTGTCCCGCCCGGCCCGGGCCCCGCACCGCACCCGGGCAGCCTCCGAGGGCTCCGGGCGGTAGCGCAGTGACCACCCGTACACGTCCTCTCTCTCTGAAACTTCCTGCAGGAGAAATGGCCACCTCCCAGTAGCTTTCCGGGGAGGGAAAGGCGATCACCCTGCTCCCCCAGGTGCCGAATAGGCTGAGGCAGCGGCCGCAGGGGACTGCTGGGCACTGAGGCACGCAGCCACGCCGGAGCTTTTCTGACTTAAAGAACACGGCGTTCCTCAGCTGGCCTCAGGAATTTTCGGTTTTCCCTTTTCTAAAGGGGAAGCCACTTGCGCTCCTGTCCGAAAACTTTGGCGCAAGCACGCTCCGTCCGAGCAGGCGGCCGGAAGCCCTGGGCGCGCTCCTCCAGCAGTCGGCATGGGGCTCCCAGGCCGCCCCCGCCTTCTCCAGCCGCAGGGGAGACTGGAGCCCGGTACTTCATCCCATCCACGGCAAACGCCCCGGGCGCGGTGGGGAAAGACGGAACGGTGCTGACCCCACGGGGCTTCATTCATCGTCCCCCGCTCCCGGTAACACCCTCAGCTGGTTGGGGAGGGAAGCGCCACAATTGTTAGTGTTACTGGGGGGGGAAGAGGTTGGAAATTCAAATAAGCAGATGAGAAAGTAAAAAAAAAAAAAAAAATCCAGTTCTGCAACAGAGTCAGCTCTAGAGATGCTGAGGCTTCCAAAGGAGGAAAACTGCCAACCAGATAACTACTGGGAATTATCACTCTCCGGAGGACAATCAGAGCTGTAAGCGCACTCCGGAGGATGCAGCTGGCTTTCTGGCCGAGTTAAAGGCGGGCAGCCTGCGGCTCTCCGCCCCAGCCGAGCGGCGCCGCGGACCGGGCGCGGGCACGGCGCCGCCCGCCGCCCACAGAGGGCGCTGCGAGCCTTCCCAAAGCGCGGCCCGCGACTCCGCTCGGGACGGCTCGGAACCGCTCGGGACGGCTCGGAACCGTTCGGAACCGCTCGGCGCCCGGCGCTCGGGGAGCGGGTGCCCGCTGTGAGGCGGCGGGGCCAGACGCGCCCGGGCTCAGGCTGCTGCGCTCCGCACAGCTCCGGTCCCTCCTGAGGCTCCCGTGCCGCTCAGGAATCCCCGCTCCGCTCCCCCAGGACAGTTCGGGCAGAGCGTCCCGGCGCGCCTTGAAGGTGCCGTCTCCACCTCGGAGGAGCGGAGCCGGTCCCTGGCAGCCCACAGCAGCGGCACCCCGGACGGCCGGGCTGCCCGAGGACGGCCGCATTTCCCGAGAGGAATTTGGGAACCGGGGCAGCCGGTGCGGGACTGCGGCGATTTCATCTGAATTGATATGAAAGAGACAGCAATTGCATCAGGTTTACACCAGCACTGACCTGACGCACCATTAAGCTCTACAGGCTTGAAGACTTTTTTTCTCTCTTTTATTTTAAAATACGTCTTCCCTCTCCCCTCTCTAGTTTGGTAAAAAGTGCAATGTTCTCTTTTGTTGGAACAATTACCAACGCGAGATTGTCTGTTATTTGAGAAAAGGGAAAAAAAAATACACCGAAACAACTAAAAGCCAAAATACAAACTAATTTGTGGTGAGCTAGGAACTGCAGGATGTCAAAATGAGTCTTTTCCCAGAGGCTCTCCTTCAGATATTCCACACAAAATCTATTTTTCCTAACCTGTTTCTCTGCTCCATCAGAAAAACGCAAATTGTAGGAGCCCACCGCCTCCACCGCTTTGCCAACAGATCTCTAAGCCATAGTTTACGGAGGCTGCTCTTTGATTGACATGATTTTGCAGCTAAATCAAGATCAATATTCTGATCTCTGACAAGAATTTTATTAATATTTTATTTGAAAATCTCATCTTGTTTCCGACAAGTTCTGGTTTGAGGTTGGTTTAGTTTGGATAGGGCGTCACCGCATTATTTCTTAATGACTTTCCCAGCTGCTTCTTTCCATTTTCCACCATCAACAACCATCTGGTATCTTATTAGCACCTCAATGCTCATTTAGTGTTCTCATTTAGGAGGAAAAAAAAGAGAAATAAACACTCAAAATATTGCACATTTCAACGGACTGTCTTTGTAAGATTAATGCCTTTATAAAACGATAGATCCTGTCTCTCAGTCTATTTTCAACCAGTAGATCGGAACCACAAAACTTTCTTCTAAGATTTCTAAGATGTGCAAGAGCTGCTTTTTTTTTTTTCTTTTTTTTTTCTACTAAGATTGTATTTAATCTCACAGGAAAATATCTTTCACCGTTTTATTTCCTCTGTGTTTATTCAAAGCCCATATCGCTACAAATAATTCTTTTTCCTAAACTATGACTTTTTTTCATCTTGGGTGAGAATATATACCAAAGCACTAAAGCTCTTGATACACCTTAGCAACCAATTTGGACAGCAAAGTTATACACTAGGGAACTGTGAGAAAACTTGTCCCTTTCAGTTTTAAGAAACTATTTTGTAGCGTAAGTGGAAGTCAGGTCCATTCATGTCTGGAAAATGGATACTACAGAACACATCTGAATTACCACAAATGAAAAAATAACTTTAATATTACTAAGGCAGGAGCCAGCTTCACTCAACTTCGTAAATTTGCGTGTATAAAAAAGAAAGCTCACAGCTTGTTTTTGGCAAAATAGCTTGGATTTGCTACTTGAAGTTTCAGTTACCCAAAGGAGGAGACTTGACTTTTTTAGAAAACTAATTATAAATGTTTGAATAGATTTGTAATATATGTATAAGATCTGTAGCAACAGAATACATACCTGAAGAGATCTCATAATTTCATTTAGTTTATTAGACAAAAATATATGATTTAGACAAGTTTTGCTGACGTGTTATTTACAATCTGAAATCACTCTATATACAGAAAAAAGAAAACCACAAACACATGGGAAACATTTACCAAACAAATAATCCAAGAATGGTTAGAATAACACGATCTGAAATGGTACAATGAGGAAGGGGATCCATCTACAGATTTGTGTAATGCTTTTATGGATTTGCACCACCTTATTGCAAAAAGAGATTGATGGGACTCGTTTATACCGTTTCCTTTTTTTTCACTCTCTCTGTCCTTAATACCAGTCTCTGTAATATTTTTTCACCAAATCATTTAATCAAGCAGAAGGGAGAGCTGTTAAAATTCTCGGTGTTCCCTCTTGCTGAGCCAAAGAGCTGCAGGGGGGGAAGGGAGGAAGGGAAAAAAAAAAAAAAAAAGACGTAACAATCTTTCAGAAAAAAGGCATCTTTTTTTTTTTTCAATTGCGTGTCTACTGCTATAGCATTTTAGTAATAGATAATCGCACAAAAATCATTTTCTCTGGTGTAATTAACACAAGATCTTTGAGATCTGTTAAGTTTTAGAAAAGTTACAGTCTGACTATGTACAATTGCGATTTAGTCTAAGTTTGAAAAGATTAGAGCAACTCCTGTGCTGTTGTCATTCTCGGTATGTATTATTATGGCGATGATTAGGTGTTATAATTAGTCTTTATTATTCAAACACTCTGTTTCACATAAGTAACATTCCTACAGTGAAAACAAACAAACAAACTCACTTGTCACGGACAGGCTGGAAGGGCGATTTTAGCGGCTGGGGGGGGGGGTCAGTTCTTGGTACATTTTCTCTTTCTAGAAGGAGACAAAAAAAAAAACAAAACAAAACAAAACAAAAAAAAAAGAAAAGAAAAGAAAAAAAAGCCAAACAAAAACAGGAGAACCATTTTAGAATAACAGCAGTAAGAATCTGGACACTGCAGAGAACATGCTTCCCTCTCACCCTCCTCTTCAGATGTGAACAGATACATGTGCATGTGTGTACAGTGCTATACCCTACTTTCAGTATTCAAGTAGTCTGCAAGCTTTTCTTGACACATTTCTTATTGTTATTGAAGTTATTGGGAGATGAGGGTCATGCAAGAGGGAAGGAAAGCTCAAACCTATACGTTTCACTGCGCTCCTCCTGAATTTTCATCTTACTTGATGGGCATATAGGGTGAGAATGTAATAGGCCACGTGAAATGGGCTTAATGTATGTGACCAACACGCTGGGTGGGGGGCCGGAAATCAACGCTAGAGTAAACTGTTGCTCCATTAAAAGCAATCAGTTACACCAGTGTGACACCATTCCTCAAGGAGAAGTTCACGTGCACGTGTTGGGGGTGGAGGGAGAGGTGAAAGCCTGATACATTAATTACCTATGTGTTTGGGACTGGTCCTCTCTGAAGGTTTGTCGCTGCTTAGCGCTCCCAGGGTTGCTGTTAAAACAGAAGATTGTTGCTGGGCCTGGAGGTGGTGATTGTGATGAGCAGCATGGTGGTGATTTACTCCCAAAAAGGACCTCACATTTAGAAGGGAACTCTGTGTGAGGAAAGCCCCATTTGTCCAGTTGTGAAATTTGCCAATCTGGCATGTATAGAGTCCATGGCTAGGGAGAAAAGCAGGGTGCTGAATCTGAGGAGAAGTGTGGTTAACCTGGGGAGGAGGGGGTGGAGGGGGAGAAGATTTCAGGGCACCATCAGGACTGGTTGCCGTCTCTGCCAAAGACCAAATCTTGGGTTTGCTGTGAGATGGCATCTGTAAATTGTTTGGTCCCCCAGGACTGATGATTCTCGTGCTATTGTCAGAGGCCTCCTTCACCATGGCCAGCGCGTCTTTGGGTTTCAGCCCTTCAGACCCTGACAGTGCCAAATCCTTCTCCTTTTCCAAGTGCTCCTCTTCACTGCTTTGTCTCAGGAGCTCAGGCTTCTCCTCCTCTTCCTCGTTGCTCTGCTCCCCATCATTCTCATCGATTTTATCTATATCTATGCTCTCCAGGTCAATTTCCTCATCATCTTCATTCTTCTCGGGGTCCCCCTCATTGTCACTACCAAAGAGGTTCGCATCTTCTTGGTCCTTGCTCCTGGAGCCCCAGGTCACCTTGTTCTCCTTCTTAAGCCGCCGGCGGGCGTTGGCGAACCAGGTGGAGACCTGGGTGAGGGTCATCTTGGTGATGATGGCCAGCATGATCTTCTCGCCCTTGGTGGGGTAGGGGTTCTTGCGGTGCTCGTTGAGCCAGGCCTTGAGGGTGCTGGTGCTCTCCCGGGTGGCATTTTTGGGCCGCCCCGGGTCCCCGTATTGGAATTGTCCATAGGGATAATAGGCGGGGGCAGTGTGGGCAGCAAAGGTAGCAGGGTGGACACCCGGATTATCTTTCAGCTCGTACTGGGAGCCCTGCAACACATTCAGACAAGCGGAGAGGAAAAAGCACATCAATTATCTCGTTAGCGTCTCTAACAGACCTGAATAGGCTACTCCGGGAGCCGGAATACGCCTTTCAGCGGTGCAAAGGGTCTTCACAGCCAAATTCGGCCCTGCCCGTTCCAGGCTCTTCACATTTAGGTCATACAGAGAGGTGTTCCCAAATGATTCCCCCTTCTTGCAGGGAAAGGAAAGAGAGGTGCTAAGCGGGGCTCTGACAGACATTACGAGTATTTTCTCCGCAAACCAAACAAACCAAACGATGGAAACGCAGCAACTTCGCCTTCACCTCGGCGAGACAATTTACTGTGCCCTTGAAATTATCAGGCACATAGAACAGGTACTACACCGCAGTTACACACTAATGCCCGCGCACAGCGCCGCATTTATCTGCAAAGTATCCAGGAGGACGTTAGAAATGCATGCAGAGCATTCTTTATTTTTGTCCTAATGAGATGAGGCTGGGGAGATGAATGCACAACTTCACTACGAAGAGACTTATAATGTTAAAGACTTTCCACACAAATGCCAACACCACCATCCCCTCTCCCCAAATCATACACCAAGATTCTGGAGTAAAACATTAACTTCTAACTGTTAGAAGAGCCTTTAAACTCTGGAATGAAAACTGATCCATGCATTGTGGAATATGGATATGTAGACACTTTATCTCATAAGTTTTACTTTGATCCAGCCGGAGCAAACACAAGTTGTTTACAAGCGTTTAGAGACGGTGATTTATTTGCAATCAATATTCTTTTTATCATCAGTAGTAAAACACAGCAAGTCAAATTATCCCATCAGGTGTTTTGGTAAATAACATTTTATCTTTCTAGCAACCTCATTAGGCCTCATTATTACTGCAAATTGTCCAGATATTAACCTAATATTTTAGTTCTTAATTTACAAATGTTCAGAAATTTAGAATTTATTTCAAAATATCACCGTATGGTTAATCACTGTAATAAAATACCAGGATACTTTGCGAGTAGGAACGGGAACCGTTCCAAAATAGCTAACATTTCAAGCAGTTTTCTTTCTTTATTTTTTCTATTACGATCTCGCCTTTTTCTTTTTTGTTTTGGTTTTGTTTTTGTTTTTTGCCTAGTCCAGAAATACATTCTTCATACTACTATGTCATAATTTATGTCAGTCTTAGAAATCGACCTCTTCAATAGTGTTTGCGAAGAAACTAATTTAACTTTGTCAAACAGTTAAGAAGGATCATGTATTTTAATTTCAGAGACACCACTTATACACAAAGAGTAGCCCGATGTAATTTTTGTAATGTGTTACAGAGTAGGCTTTCTGCACTCCCTTTATTCTGCTGTCTTTTGTTATTGCTGCTGAAATGATATTTTTTGTGTAAACTCTGTTGGGAATTATTTTGAAGAAGCCACTTGTGAATCACTCATTGCTTCTGTCTCAACTTTTACTGCATTTCCAAAATCAAGGTTAAAAAGGAGTGGGAAATGCATGCTGTTTCAAGTGACTTTATAGGAAATGTTTGCAGTGGAAAAATTATCTGTTTTCAGATTCTGTCCCTTGTTCAACAGCGTATTTTCCTATTTGCCTACATGTATTTATTAAAAACCCTAACAAGTTATGCATTGCATGCATTCAGTTATAAATATTCACACTTTTCTGTGTCAAGGGGAGAGAAAATTAAGTGGAACCTATGTGTAGCGCTGCCGACAATTTTGGTGATACCAGCAACGAAAACGTTTCAACGACACCGGATATAAAAACAGTTAGTTAAAAAAAAAAAGTTTCACTTTCTAACTATTACGTTTTTAAGAAAATGTCAAATTAATCCCGAGGACAGTCTGGGTAGCGACAATTTATCTTAGAATTAACGCCGGTATGCGTTCCTGCCTCGATGCCTATAATGGGATGTAGATGCCCTCTTTCGCTTCATGCAAACCCCGTCTATGATACCCTCCATAATCAGAGTAGGAAAAGTTCAAGGAACGGAATGGGACATTTTCAAGACTTAAGGAAAATGCCTTGAAATAAGCGGGCGCCCCAAGTACCGACACTTTGGCCTTTCGGACGGAACCTGTTTATTGCTCATCGGCAAAGAAAAGTACCAAGCGAAAAGAGGAGCGCGCTGGAAAGCCCAGTGAAACAGCAGGACCGACAATATCACCCGTCAACAACAACACCAATAAAAACAAAGAAAGAAAAGAAAACAAAAAATAGCCGAGTTGCTAGGGAAAGCCGACAATACGGAGGCAGGAGCCCTGCTTAGCGGTTCCACCGCCAAGAAAAACTCGGAGGAGTTTTGCCCGGCTGGAACGACGAAGAGGATTGGGGGGCTTCTCGTGCAGACGGAGACCGCGACCCCCAGCCCCTCTCTGCCCCGCAGACCCGTCGACAGCCACGCTTCCTTCTCCACGGCGGACCCCGCGCCGGGTGTGAGCCGCCACCGCAGCCACCCCACCGCCCCCCGCGCTGGGCTCCGCAGCCTCCGCCCGCCTCCGGCTCCCCCG
>VYZP01026143.1:21570-43531 GCA_013400635.1 Hypocryptadius cinnamomeus
GCGTGTGCGTGTGTGTGTGCGTGTGTCCGCGCAGCTGCTGTGCTCTGCTCCGAGTGTATTTAATGTTTAGCAATGGGCTCCTTTCAGAAAAGCCCCCACTGCTGTATGACAACCTGTCTACACGATTTTACAGCTGTCCAACATTGGGGTTTTGCTGTTTCGCAGCCTTAGTGTGTCCCCTTTTAACAAAAACAACTGTGTTGCTGGGGTTTTTTTCCACCTTTAACATTGAGTCCCCCTTGTCGTCGTTGGACTCAGGAACAAACGAGAGTGGCCGTGAGAGGAAAAGGGGGCTTTGCAGCCAGGCAACTTGTAACAATTTACCACTACCAAAAAAAAAAAAAAAAAAGGCAAAAAAAAAAATAAATGCGATCTCTCTACAGCAACCCACAAACGCCACTCATACACAAACACATATGCGCAACTTTGCTGAAAGTCAAAAGGCTCCTGGCAGTACTTCCCAGAAGAATCTTTAGTAAAAGGAAAGAAAAGAAAAAAAAATAAGAAAAAGAAAAATGGAGGGGAAAAAAAAAAAAAAAAAAAAAAGACCCGCAGCGATGCGATCCTCCCGCCGCCCTTTCTCCTCCTCATGCCCTGCCGACGGATTGACACTCAGGGACAATTACGATAGGCATTGCGACAGTTCTCGGAATACTGGAAATAAATAATCCCACGAATCAACAACCTCGACATGTATGCCGAGGGGCACAGAGGACCCCCAGCCCTTGCCCCCGAGCGCGGGTGGCGGTTAGAGAGAAACTGAGTGTCGTGTTGGTTGTCAAACTTCCATCCTCCCGTTTCAGTGGGGACCGAAGGAAACACATCGGGGGGGAAACGGAGAGGGGCGAGGCGGGAAGACACAAGGGGACACGCACACGAAAGGACCAAAACGAGTTCTTGCCATTATGATCATCAACAACAATGATTGGAGGAAGGGATTTTTTCCTCTCTCCTTCTCTTTCTCCCCTTGGAGAGGGGTGGAAGGTGCAGCGGGAGACAAAGGACTCCTCTGCGACGGACCGGGCCGCCTTAAGGGAGGCGGGCTGTCACCGCTGTGCCCTGCCTGCGGTGTTTGTCCAGTTCCTCGACGTGGCTGGGCTCGGCCGAACCGCGTTGGGACCGAGAGAGCATCGCACTGCTCGGGCGGCACCGCAAACTTTCCCTTTCCTACCGCTGCCGGGGCCCTCCCAGCTCCCCCGCTGTGGAAAACGAGGAGCGCGGGGGCGGCGGGCCGAGGGCTGGGCTTTTCTTGCCCCGACCTTCCCAGCCCCGGTGGGACTGCCGGGGGCAGCTCTGCCCCACGAGTTCAGCGCGCTGTCCGCGCCGGGGCTTCGCTCCAGCTCCGCCGGCTGCGGAGAGAGTCCGCAGGGCTGGGCCGGGCGCTGCCGTCCCTTCGGCCGGCCCCGGCGGAGAGGCCCCGCGGAGGGGCGCGGAGCGGCCGTCCCCGGCCCAGCCCTCGCCGCCGCGGTCCCCGCAGCCCAGGAGCTCCGTCTTTGTGCTGAAGGGGCGGCCGAGCTCTTCCTTAAGGGACAGCGCGGCGCGGAGCGGCCGCAGAGGCAAAGGCTCGCGGCTTTTCGGGATGCAAGTGTTTGGCCGGGGAGAGGGGGGAGGGAAGAAGGAGAAGGAGTGGGGGGACGACGGGTGTCTCTCTCCTTTTCCCGAGCCCAGAGCGAGAGCCAGCCCTAAGGTTCGGGCCGCTCCGCGGGACTTCGCGCCCCCTCTCCCAGCTTGCGGCACCGGGCTGAGGCCGGCAGCCCGGATCCCGCCGGGAACCGGCCGCGCGGGAGCGGAGGGAAATGCCTCCCCTCCTGCCAACGCCCCCACGGGGTGTCTCCAACCCCGGCCAGCCCTTTCCTCCCCGTGCTGCAGGGAACCGCTCCGTCTCACGGTTTTGATTAAACTTCCTTCCCCATCAGTTGGAAATAGGGAACTTTCCCCTTCCTATGTGTAACAGGGAGAGCAGTACCTCCCCCGCACCGCTCCAAAATCTCACCCTCAAAGCACGAGAGCGACCCTCAGACAAAAATGCACCGCCGTAACAGAGCTGAGTGGGACTTGAAATTTGCAGCCTTATTTTGCGAATGGAAGTGTCACATTACAAGGGCTTCAGGTAAATAAAGGTGGGATAAGGCACCGACGCTGCCGAAATCTTCTTAGCTCTTTAGATCTGTGTGGAATGTGTATCCAGAAAAGGTTTCCACTTGGAGGCTTAAGAAATGTGAGTCATCCCCTCCCCCACTAGCTCTCATCCTTCTCGGATCGGTTAAGAGAAGAAAAAAAGGGAAAGAAAAAGAAAAAAAGTCTCCTTTGCTTTTCTATCAGCCCTGCATCTTTTTGCTGCGAACTTTACTACTCTTCACCTTGAGCAGAAATAGACAAAATAAATACAAAGTGCAGGTTACCTGTAACTGTGATTTCGGAAAGAAAAAGAAGAAGGGAAACAAGAAAAAAAAATCCAACAAAACAGCAACAAACGTAAATTGGAAGGAAAAGAAAATAGGAAGGAAAAAAACCGCCAAGGAGGGGGGAAAGTTAGAAGACGGGTATGAAAGCTTTGTTCGTCATCTGCAAAGTTCCTTGCGCAAGGATGAGCAGGGTCCTGCGAACGCCATTAATTATGCACAATTCTGATCAGAAAATGCCAATCCCCACGCGATTCCTGCTCCTGCACAGGACATTGCCCATTTTTTTTTCTTTATGACGGTTTATTAAGTCACTTTAGTAGGCAACCTTTCAAAGCCCTTTTTAATTTTTTCCCCCTTGTGCAAGTAAGCTGGGACCAGAGCTGCTACACTAAGCTACTTAGCTTGAAAATCAGTTTAGTGAAGGTCTGGGAGATTTTGGGTTTATTTCCTCCCATACAAGACCTATAGCAGGAGCTTAATAACAAAAGTGCGAAAAGAACGAAACTGTACGGAAAATTACAAACATCAGCAGCAGCTGCCCGAAGTGCTAGGAAAATCTTTCCCTAAACCCTGGACCTAAACAGTCCAAAAGGTCGGTGTGATCAACCCCTCCTACTCATAAGTTAGCTTCAAATTGTTAATAGGTGGAGTAAAATACAGATAAAAAAATTAAAAAAGTTTTAATCATAGTTCGGAAAAAAAAAACCCTCTTCCTTTTTTTTTTTTTTTTTCCCATTTTTTCCCCTGAGAACTGTGTTGTAGTTGCTTGAACGCCTCCTTAACTTTCTGCAAGACCTAACAAAAAGGAGTGCGGTGCCAACTCATTAGCCGAACAGCGTTTTAAAAGACGATAAACAGTCACGTAGCAAAAAAGGATTTGGGCTGAGAGTGAAAAGCAGTCACCTTCCCGTTGGAGAGCGGATGCACATCAGAAATCAGGCGGGAGAGAAATACCTAACAGCACTGGGCATAATGTGATTATACCTAAGGTAATCGCTTAAAATAAATTGTATACTGTTTAAAGTAAATCGACCTAAATGGCCACGCTCATCTAATTCAAAGATCATTGGGCAGATAAACTTCTTAAAGAGCCTTTCTTGAGAAGGAGTTTGCTAAGACAGTGTGATCCTTCCAGTTTCTTAAGGCGATGCATCCAGTGCCAAGAGATTTTCTCTTTATTATTAACAAATCAGTTTAGATAGGGGTCCGATAAGAAATGCAAATCCAGACATAGGGGTCGCTGCTTGGCCGAATTTTAACTGAAGGCTGGTTCTGCGGGAATTGACTACAGGGTAGGGTTGCGAAGAGGCTGTGTGAAGCTTTTACACTGACTCTACTGAAAAATGAAGTCAGTGATTTTGATCTGCTCCAGATGTCCTAAGAGTGGATATTGCAGTGCTGGGAATCCGCACCAAATATCTGAGGGCAGTGATGGTAATCAGCGCAACCCATCAGCCAGGGGGGACTGGCAATTGTGATAACCTGCTGCAAATGCGCAGGGCTGGAGATGGCAGTGATAAACCGCTGAAAATATCTTCAAATGGAGATGACAGAGATGTTGAAAGGAGACACCTAACTATGGGGAGAATAGGATACTAAGCAGAGCACAATCTGAGAGTGCAGTTCAGATACTTACTAGTCTACGGTTCACCCGTGTAATTTCCACAGTGATACACGCGTTTGGGCGCCGTCTCCGCGGGCAGACACACGACCATATGGCCCCGTTGGTAAAACTCGGGGTTTATGCGGCGTTGATAATCAGATCTACTAAAAGAAAGGGAGGTTTATTCTCTAAAGCGCCTTGTTTGTGGCTTGGGGAGAAAAGTTTTCATTTAATTCTGTAACTGCTGTGAAACATCCTAGTAACGATTTCTTTTGCAAATCCTCTTTTCATTTTCAGCTCTCACCGGTAATAGACAAAGAAATTTAAGATAATTTCTTCAGTTAATAGTCTGTTTCAATTTTCTTTCCTGTGGAAAGAATGTGAGGGGGGAAAAGGGGGTGTGCAAAAAAAAAAAAAAAATTATGTGTATGTGGCTAATTTCCTGACTGTTCTCAGCAGGTAGTTTCACTGTCTTTTTTTTTTTTTTTTTTCCTAGCTGTATTTTTATTAATGTGTAAGTTTAAAATAACTCTACCATGGTAAGTACCAATCCTATATATTTTAATGATACATCTGTGCAGGACAGAATCCATTAATTTAATATATCTCTCCTTGATTCTAATTATGCATCGACTGCCAACTATTTGGATCAGTTGACTGAGTTTTCATTAAGTGTATTACATTCTGATTTAGCATGGGACTGTGCTTCATTTGAGGACGTTTACTTTTTTGGGGGTGCCGGCAGGAGGTGCGGGGGTGGCTCGGCAGGACCGTGGCAGGGGTCTTCTCTCACTGGTCGCCCGCTTCCAGGCCCTGTCGCCGCTGTGTGACTTGTCCTGAGCGCTTCTCATCAGCCCTGATTTATGAGCCTTGTTAAACACTCATTATTACTTTGCACCTTTTTTCCAGCAGGGTCTGGGAAACAACCCCACTTTGTGACAACAGGGCATGTGACAAACAATTATAGGCGGAGAGGTGATGTAGCTCAGGAGCGCCAGACTCCCCTCTCCTCCCCTTCACGCCCAACCAGAGGAACATTTCTGTTATAAGGAGGGTAAAGGGGGACGGAAGGAAGGAAAGGAAGGAAGGAAGGAAGGAAAGGAAGGGAAGGAAAGGAAGGAAAGGAAGGAAGGAAAGGAAGGAAAGGAAAGGAAGGAAAGGAAGGAAGGAAAGGAAGGAAAGGAAAGGAAGGAAAGGAAGGAAAGGAAGGAAGGAAAGGAAGGAAAAGAAAGGAAGGAAAGGAAAGGAAGGAAAGGAAAGGAAGGAAAGGAAGGAAAGGAAAGGAAGGAAAGGAAGGAAAGGAAAGGAAGGAAAGGAAGGAAGGCAGGAAGGCAGGAAGGCAGGAAGGCAGGAAGGCAGGAAGGCAGGAAGGAAGGAAGGAAGGAAGGAAGGAAGGAAGGAAGGAAGGAAGTTTTTAAAAATCTCACTCTGATTTTGCCTATTTAATTCACAGTAATAGCAGCCTTTAGACTTGTGACTGTGCAAATGAATGGTTTGGTTTGTCTAAATAAACACAAACTTGGAATCAGGGGTACCTGATCGATTCCCTAGATGTGAATATGTACACATCTTCAGTGTATACAGGCAGTACAGGAAGGAATCCAAGCTTGAGCAGCTGCAGCATTTGATTGTACTCAAGGTAGCAGCGAGTAAGGTGTTTACAAAGATTATTCAGAGAGAGAGAAGATGCGCTTTCAAAATGAAAAATTCAACTTTTTAGAAAAGTAAACTAAGAGAAATTGGCTTTCACCCCTCACATCCCAGTGGTGGATTTTTATTAATCCTTTATCAGTTCACCTCAGATGAACTTACATTTATTTGTGATAGCAACGTGAATTCACGGGCGTTCTCTTCCTTTGCACTTTTGCAAATGAGTTATTAGAGCTATGCACACTGGCCTATGTGAACAAGGATTAAAATCTATGGAATGTATCATCTGCTTCTCTTGCTGTTTCTCTCTCTGTCCGTCTATCTACCTATCTATGAATATTTTATGGGTCTGAACTTAATTAACAAAATAATTTCCATTTTGTCTCCAAAATGATCAACAGCAATTATGTGAGTTTTTTAAGGTTTATAATTTTATGTCACCAGACTGTTGCTTGGGGGCAGAGGCACAATTGCCGTGCCAGCTGCAGTTGTATTTATTTGGTTTTTTTCTGTCTTGTTCCTGTAGGGCTGCATTATGCAGTTTTTAATTAGTTTGTGTTTGTATTTCACCCGTCCCAAATCAATGCCATCCTGGAGCAATGCAATGTAAATTCCTGCAGTACAGGTGTAGCTGCTAGCTCTGGAACACTAGGAAACTCATGTCTTACAAATGAAAGCAGTGAATGCCATTCAGCCAAACTGTCAGCTTTAAACAGCCAAGAGGAAGGAGATCAAAGCAGAGAGCAGGAACTTCTACTCTCCAGATTAGTCTTTATGGTTTGAACGCCTAATGCTATTAAAGGGAACCAGGACATATAGCACATCGTTGGCTACAAAGTTACTTCTAATTTTGCTAAAGTCCTGCCTTATTTTGGCCAATGTAAGCCTTCAGAGCATTTCAAGATGCACTGTTTCCTTTGAGGCCTAGTCGCTACTCATCAGAAATTATGCAGAACTAATACCTTCAGAGACACATTTCTGTTTGTGCACATATTTATATAACTTATCGCCTTTTGAAAGATAATTTTGATTTCCTCCTAGGTTCCACAAAGTCTTTTAATAGAACTTGCAGCAATAAAACCTGAAATTCTAGTATCTCCAGACATAAAAAGTCCCTTTATGTTGTGTTTGGTGTCTCTTCTTTCTTGAAATGACCTCTGTACGGTGGTGTATAAATCTATTATTCCAGTCACCAGGGAATTCTTTTAAAGCTTTCTTTTCTTTTTTTTTTTTTGTCAGGAATAAGAGATCGTTCATCTTTAACTAGGCCACATAGAAATTATGATTCAACAGCAGTGTATATTTAATTAGAGTAATCTCACTTGAATTTAATTACCTAATGAATTATTTGTTTAAAAGGTAAAAAGGCTTGTTTGCCAAGTACAGTGCAACCCACTGATAAGAACTTCCGTTATAAGAACATTAATATTAAAAAAAAAAAAAAACAAACCAAAAAAACCCACAAACGCACAAACCCACAATATTTTATGGTTTTATATTTTAACTCTTCGCTTCTGCCAGCCGTCGGTGGGTACGCCGAGCCCTCTAAGATTAGGGCTCTCTTCGACTCCCGGCGGGGAGCCTTGCACAGCCCTCCGCCGCCGACTCGCGTTAGTAACGCGCCTCCTTGCGCCGCGCAGGCGGGCCTGGGGGCGGGCGGTAGGGGAGAGGGAGAGAAGAGACACGGACGTCTTTGCCGGGGGAATTGCGAGGCGAGAAGCCGGCGCCATTCGGCGAGGGGCGGTGAGGCCGCCCGGCTGCAGTCGGTGGAGGGGCTGCGCGACGCTCCGCGCCCTGCGCATCTCCGGGCAGCCGCCGGGATCGGAGCGGCTCCCCAGGGCTGCTGTCCCTTCCTCTCAGTGCCGCGTCTGGAAGAGGTCCTGGCCAGGAACAGGAAGATGTCAGAGCGGGGAGTGACAAGCTACAAAACAGTCGTCATCTATTTTTTTTTTTTTTTTCTCTCTCAGTTTCCCCCTAATCTTATGGTCAGTGCAACTAGTCATAGTCCTTTGATTATTTATGCTTCTTCAGCCGTGGCAACAAAAACTGGCCAGCCTCTGCCCTTGACCTTTCTCCTTGGTTACCAAGTTTTCCAGCTACTTGCACTGTTTGTTTAAAAAATACAACGCATACAGTGCTGAACTGCAACACTTGTTGGAAGATTCGTCTGAAAGCACCACAACTCAGGCATTTGGCTGACCCAGAAAAAAAAAGGGAAAAACAGATTTTTTTTTTTTTTCACTTATTCAATAATGGGAAGCTCTCCTTGACGTACTCTACTCACCTGATGCAGAGAAACTAGGTCAAAACAATTTTGGTTTGTTTGTTTGCTTCTGTGCTGGCAGTCATCTCTATGGTTTGACAGTGGGTCCTCTCGAAGGTGTCACTGGGCAGCCACTTGTTGCTCGGACCGAGAACTTTCGGTCTGTCCTTCTCCCTTCCCCGAACACTACGAGGCCATCTGCAGGACCTGAAATGGAGTGCGAGGAGCAGCAAGGGGTCGCACCGACCTCTCCTTCCCTTGCTGCCCCAGCAGTGATGCTCTGGCACCACGCAGGAAGCCGGATCTCTGTTAGATTAGAGAACAGACGATAAAAGGTGTCTCTGGAGGTGGGGAAGGTGGCCTGGGGATGCCAAACATGAAAGAGGTATTTGTCCCTTACCTTCTTTTGGTAGGGAAGAACCTACCAAGCATTTCTGCTTAAGAAACACCAGCAAGAGGGAAAGAGGAGCGTGTGTATACACAAACTGAGGGCTGGGAGGGTAAAAGTAGGTGCAAGCTCGAAACTAAGCTTGAGTAATGTTCAGGCACCATTTCGAGACACAGCCGTGCTTGGCAGTCCCTAATGGGTGGCACTGAGGCTCCCACTCCTGCAGTCCTGCAGCGAAGGACGGCACCACTCACTAGCCCGTGGGCGCGGCCGTACCCCACACGCAGGGACAGAACTGCAGAAGTACCCACGGCTCAAAACATCAAACCTGGCTGCTCGGCAGGGAATTCTCTCCCGGTCCCCCTTGCCCCCGTGTGACCAAGTGGGCGACCGCCGGAAGTGGCGAGGGCAGCGAGCCGCCGGCCACCCTGCTCGGCTCCGGCCCGCAGCGCCTTCACCCCGCTCCTGCGCCCTTTTTGTCGCCGGCGTCAGGAAACGAAGACGTTTTCCAGGTTTTCCAGAGCTGCCTGCCCTGCTGCAGACACACCTGCTCAAACCCTCAGTCAGTCGCTGAGCAGCTTGCGCTCTGCGAAACTTGCTCCCCAGCGGTTCAGGGAGGCGAGGAAGGTCCCTGTCGGCCTGGGGGGGTCTGGGGTCCTCTGAACATCAGGCAGGAAAGGAGTGGTGAGAACGAGCCTCAGTCTCTGCCGTTCCCTGAATTCTCCGCTTAAGGGCAGAGATCCTAATTTTTTTTCCTGAGTTTTGGAGGTCTGGTGAGGTGAAGCAGTTTTATGTACGAGTTGCATTAGCTGCTGGTGCCGTGGGAGCGGTGGAGCTTACCAGCTCACCAGCACCCCAACTCCTATTTCAGGATGCCTGAAATGTTTGATGACCATTTTGCACTTTCAGGTAAATATACCAAGCGCTGAATCCAAGAGTAGCCTCACATCTGTTACAGTGAGAATGGATATTGACTTCAGAAAACCTCAAACGTCATGATTATATTAAAAATGTCTAATATATTCAAAGCTCAGATAATGGTCATTTTCAGCTCTTAGGGCAAAATTATCACAACATTTCATTGTTTATAGTCACATAAATATGTTGGTCTCCTCTACTGTGTGTCATTTGCATGCACTGTTATTAGAATCAACTGGCACCCTCACTGAAATGTTTGTAATGACTGTAGCATATTATGGGAGTTATAGATCTGCAGGCCTGGCATTTTAATTCTTGAGGACCTGTGCTTTTCTTAAAGTTACAAGTGCAGTTGCCACAGCACAGCTATATAATGTAGTTCATTCCATTATTTTTTATAAACAAATACCCATGTAATCAGATCATATTTGTCTCTGTGCTTTTATTCTTACCCTCTTTGGAGCATCTATGTTTTCACTGTATTTTTACTGAAAAAGTACAGCTGTATAATTTCAATCATGTAGTTGTGGTAGGACAAACTATTAAATGAATCTTAGACTAGAACTTATTGAATTAAAATTCCTCACCAAAGCTTCTCAGTTTCTTTTTAATATTCAATAAACAGAGTAATTTACAATGTCATTCTATCTCTTCTATAGCTTTCTTCTAACACTGCAGCATTAGTAGCAGTTGGTGTATTTTCTGTCTTTGGTTTCTTTTTCCTTAGATGTATAGTCACTCTTTTTGCTATTATAATTGATTTATGTATTCATTGATGTGTGCTGCATTTTAATGATGGCTCTTTGTTTTATCCAATAATACTTTTCAATAAGATTGTTTGGACTGCATTTTAAGGACAGGTGTAAACTGATGCTTAGAGTTTTAATGCCCAATGTTGACCCAGGCAAAATTTTTGCACTCAAATAAGACTGTACATTTTAATGCATTTTTTCATTTACCTATGTTTTTTACTTTACTTTAGGCTTACTTAAATGTAATTACCTTTCTCCTTTTGCATCTTTCCTCTACATTAATATGCTAAATTCTATAAGGCCCGTATCTTTTATATCTTTTCTTTCTAACAACTCCAGGTTACATTTGAATGACAGGACAGTTTGAGCTTGACCTGTATCAAACAGCACTGGTCCATTGAAAGCACTGCAACAGGATAACAGTGAGAGCAGAAATAAAGTGGATTTAGTAAAATAATAGTAATGAAATGAAAATATATCCATTAAACACCTTATTATAAGAAAATCCCTCATATGTGGTTCTTAAACAAACTAGGGGGCTAATAATATGACTTTTTAAATAACAAAGTTAATCATGTCCTCTGCTGAATTATTTGTCTAGATACTGTAGGAAACAGAAAACTAAAAAAAATATTTTTTGGGGTTGGGATCTTGTGGTAGTTAAAACACTGTGGCAATTTGTAGAACTTGGTGTGCAATTATGAGCTGCACCATTGTACTCTAGAAATTAGCACTGAATTTATTATATTGATTCACTGCAGATTTTCTCCTCAAAACTGCAGTTCCCCATCCCATATGTTTCATTTTACTTATGCATGGTAGTTCCCTGTCAAAGGTGGCAATTTTTGGGGGTTTTCTGCCCGGGCTTGAGAACATTCAAATAATAATGATAATATCACATCCACTGTTAATTTTTTATGTATAACTATACTGATTCAATTTTAAAAGACATTTTATGCAATATGTGTATTCTACTGTTTCCTCATATGTTTTGCATTGGTCACAGACAAGATAAATTTTAGAAGACTAAGTCATGATGCTCAGAGACTTACAGACATTATTAAGAACAGGGAGGAATTAAAAGCCTTCATAAACACAACAGGCCCAAATTAAGACCCTCAGTTCAGCAGCTGGAAGCCTTTAGGGGTTGATTACTACATGCAAAGGCAAAACATGCAAGGAACTACTTATTCAGTATACTCTGTACCCTCAAGTTAAAGAGACTGCTGGTGGAGCAAAAATATCTGTTAGCTTGGGTGTAGGTAGCAGAACCTGAAGTATTTTTATTGAGTCCACCCATGTCTATAAGTTCAAATATTTAACAACTGGATGTTTTTTTAATGTCACAGGATATTCAAAGACAGATACTAATCCAAGCAGATGTTTTGAAGGCCAGGAAAGTAATAGGTTGTATCCTGCAATGCTGGGCGGATAATGGACAAAAAAATGCCCATTTTCTGTTTCACCTTTTATTTGTTTCCTCAGGTTTTCCATGAAGGTCACAGAGTTAGGCAACAACATGGTCATTCAGTAGTTCACAGAAGGCTTTGATCTCTCTCTCTCTCTCTCTCACCCTGTCTCAGGCCAACAAGCATTTGCAGTAGCTCATACTGTGCTGGCATTGGTGCTGTAATTGCACTAACCCAGAACAGTGTTGCCATAAACATTTCT
Source organism: Hypocryptadius cinnamomeus (assembly GCA_013400635.1). NCBI lineage: Eukaryota > Metazoa > Chordata > Aves > Passeriformes > Zosteropidae > Hypocryptadius > Hypocryptadius cinnamomeus. The sequence continues at coordinate 33,221 of VYZP01026143.1, forward strand.
ATGCTAAGCTTAATAATTCTAATGCTTCGTGGAAGCAGTCTTGGTGCAGTTGCATTGATGTAGTAGATGCTGCCAGTGTAACTCACAATAATCTTGCAATCCTTACAAAGCCTGGTCTCTGCAATTTCCTTCTACTTCACATTATTTACTTGGTCTAAACTATTTGCTGTTCCACAGAGTGATAAATACCAGTTCATTTATTTCAAATAAAATAATCTCTTCAGGTATTGATTGGTGCTCTGACTAATCCCCACTTCATGAGTCCATCTTGGGACCTGTTGGGAAGTTTCCCCATAATGCAGTGCTACTCCATAGCTGAGCCAACTTCTGTGTTACTATAACAGATTTTCACCCGCACAGAGGTTTGCTGAGAATTTTTTACATTGTTGCAAGTTTATACACTCCTTTAAACTAAGATAAGCTCTACAGGCATTAAAAAGGACTTTAGCAGAAGCTGGAGTACTTGATGGAAAAGAAGATGTGGTCAAGAACCTTTGACATTTCAATTTCACTGTCTTTTTTTTTTTTGCTTGTTTGCTTTTGCTGTGAGGTTTTGTGACTGAAGAACAGCCCTTGGAGTACTGGGAACAGAAAAGCCAAATTATTCTCATTTGGCAGGGCACAGAAACAGCAGAATAGCTCTTCTTGGGGGAAGAAAAAACTCCATGTTGAGAAGGCTGTTGGACTTCTGTGTCTCCACTGAACAACAAAGCTATTAATGATGTGCTGATATATGAAAGTTGGATCCTACAAGTTACTTTCTTTAGGGTACCAGTCTTTCTTTCTGAACTCAGTATACTTTATTTTTCATAATTCGTTTTTAGGCCTTCTCATCTTGTTTCTTAACTTTGCCCATTAATTGCCACCATTTTTCTTTTGTCTCCATATTCCATGTTTGTATTTGTCCATCTTTCCTGGCTCAGTTTTGTCAGCTTCATGTTTAATCCCACAGTAAATCCACTCTTGCTCTTTCAGTTGTTTTTACTGAAAACATCCTTATATTCATCATGTTTATCTGTACTTTGTAGTTGAAAAAGATTTCAGCAAAGGGCTTGACTTGCTGCATATTCATATAATGCCTACTCCATCTGAGACCCTAAAGCCTAAGCAACAATTAATAAATAAAAAAATCATCCATTTTCCACTGATGTACTTATCCTGCTTAAAAATGATAAGTTTAAGCAATTAGGAACTCAGATGACTCCTCATGTAACTATAATTGTGTGACTAATTATGTTATCCTTTTCACTCCACTAAAACTTACACTTGGAAGAGCATGTATGTATGCAAGAATTAAAAACATTTCTGGATTTGTTTGCTTTTGCATTCCTAACAGTTGCTTGTTAATAGGAACTGTTTATGGAAAAAATGGTGGCCTGTGGATGCAATCTGACCTTCAGCTAGAGCCGACATAAGGCAACTTTACAGTTTGTCTTCTGACTGCTCACAGTGTAAGGAAACAGTATTAGTGTATGTGTGTTTAACTGGATTTCATGCCTCCATGCATGTAGCACTTGCACAGTTTCCCCAACAGTAAGAATGTTAATTCAAACACATACAATTTTGAACACTTTTTTTTTTTTTTTTCCCCCAACTGTTTAAATTTACTTGGCAGGAGTAGAAATGAGGTAATACATGTGAGAAAGAAAATAAAATGTGTTTAACACCACCAAAGGATAACTTCAGCCAGCTCGACAAATTCATGGGACATGTGGGGATGCAGCCAAGGGCATGGAGAGGTAGATGAAGACATGGTGAGGATGGCTCTCCAGTTCAGGACCTGAGTCTGAGAAGTGAGCAAAGTCATGCTGGGGGACAGTTTCTAGTGAGGCCCCTCAGCAGTTCATGTGGGAATCCATACTGTTTCTTACTAACCTAGGAGGCAGGACAGAGTGTAACCTCAGCAGGTTTTCAGATTATACCACATTTTGTGGGAGTGGCTCTTTCCCTGGAAGGTAAGATGTTGTTCAGAAGGACATAGGTAGGCTGGAGAGAGTCCAGCAGGAATCTCATGAGATTCAGCACAGAATGTAGAGTCCTGGCCCTGGTCTGGGAAGTCATCCTCCTTCCATCCAATCTTAGCATCAACTTTTCGAAAGGCAGCTTTATAAAAAAGGACCTGATGGCCCGAGTGGACAGCAGAGGGGACATGAGCCAGCAGCAATCAGCACTTACAGTGAAGGAGACCAACTTCATAATGAGCAGTAGTAGTGTGAGTGTAGCCAGTAAGAAGGAAGTAGTTATTAGTGGAGTGGGTGTCAGTCTCTTCTCCCAAGCAACAAGGGATAAGATGAGGAAATGGTCTCAGGTGTGCCAGGGAAGGTATAGACGTGATATTAGGAGAAATTTCTTCACCGAAAAGATTGTCAAGCATTGGTACAGGCTGCCCTGGGAAGTTATTGATCCACTGTCCTAGGAGGTATTTTAAAGATGTCTAGATGTGGTGCTTAGGGACATGGTTTAGTAGCAGACTTGGCAGTGCTAATGGCCGCATGTGAAGATGTTAAGGCCCTTTTCCAACCCAAATGATTCCATGTTTCTTCTTTAATTAGCACTTGTGAGACTCCATATGAAGGATTCTGTCTATTTTTGAGTTTCCCAGTGCCAAATAAGTATTGACATGCTGCAGTCAATGTAAAAGGGCTACCATGGTAATTAGAAGCTTAGAACACATGATGAGGAGAAGATGGGCGAATAGTGGTTGTTCAGCCATGAACAACAGGCTAATGGCAGGTCCTATAGCTGCCTTCAGGTACTTTTTGATAAAGTAATCTAAATGGAAACACTCTACCTAGAGTGGCAGGATGAGAAGAAGAAGGTAATGGAAATTATGTTTAGATACCAAAAGAAAAAAGAGCAGGGTGGCAGTGGGGGTGGGAAACAAAACAAAAGGAAACCCTAAGAACCCGGACAGTTTATGGACTCACCATCCCTGAAGATATTCAAAACTGAACTGGACAAGACCTAGAGGAATCTGACATAGTTGGACCAATATTGAGAGGAGGGCAGAACTAGATGACCTCCAGATATCACCAAAACAATTTTATGATTTTTTAGCAGTTGAGCACGTAGTAATGAAAGAGTAAAGTTAACATCCTTGCCTGTGTTAAAGGACTGTCCAGGGCAGACTAAAAAACATGGAAATAATGCATGTGGCTGTAATGTGTCAGTTGTCTTGACTATAGATACATTTATTTCATAGCTTTGAACTCTCATCAGAATGCACAGTGTAACAAACTGATACTTCTCTCTCTTAGGGGTTATAGCACATCTTTTATATAGCCATGATTGCTAACAAGACGCTGCCTGATACAGCCAACAAACCATGAGAGCGAACTAGAAACATCTGACAAACACTGTGCCATCTTTATCAGTAAGCCATTTCAGGAAAGAATGGAGAGGAGAGAGAAGGGAGTGGGCAAGACCAGAGAAATAGTCACCATGCAGCTGATAGCTGACTTTTCAACCCAGATGGTGATTTAATGGTCTGCTTCAGGAGATGTACAAGTAGATTTGCATGTAGATGCACTGTAAGAAAGTAGAGCTGCTAATTATTATCATGTATTATACTTTTGAGGATAATTCCTTTAAACGCACAAGTAAAGGTGCTTCCTACCTAAAGACCTTTTTGTCTATGGCCAGACTAACACAGTTCAGCTCTCTTGGCTTGTGATGTCCCAGGAGAGCCTCTTGGCCCATTCTAAGATTACAAAATAAACAAGACCAAAGTCACAGAATGTAAAGTACATGAGAAGAACAGGAATGGCTTGAAATGTATTTTGTGGTGTTGAAATAGAAGTATTCTTTGACCTTTCTTAATCCTAATTATTAGTCTTATTTATGAAAGAACAAGTGCTGCTAAATAAAAGATATAATTTTAATTGTGGAATTAACTGTAATTACATGTCATTATGAAATATTCCATAATTTTGTAATTGCTTAAACTGCTGGTATTTACTGAACATAATTTACAGTAATTCCTTTATTCTTTCTTTGTCTAACCAATAATTATCTTTGTAATAGGTAGTAGAATCGTGAACTGAACAAAACTGTACACATCAAGTGTTCACAACATTTCTATTTGCCTTTTGTTTCTGTAGGAATCCAAAACAAAGTTAATCTGATCAACAGGGATCAATAGAAAAGTGAGTGAAGATTCTTATTTCTTTGAAGCCAGGGAAGGCAATGAAATAATCCTCCTAAACAATGAAGGCCTTTAATTCAGAGTCTTGAACACTGAAAGGCATTGTGAAGTGGGATTTGCAGTGTTTCTGGTTTTAATTTAAACTGTACAAGCAGGTGCAGTAGCTGGAGATTAATTACTTTTCCTACATTTTTGTGATAAGACAAAAATCACAGAAAAGTCCCAGACCTGATTTATGGACTGCACGAGTAAAAAAAGTCTTAGAAGGACTTCCTTTTGTTTTACCCTCCATGTTCCCATCCCTAATTTTAATGTATCCATCCTCCTTTCTTTGTGTTTTCTTGGGGTCCATAAGCTGAAGGACATCTCAGCAGGATTCTGCACCCATGTGAGCTGGCTACCTCTGGAAGAAACACCAGCCAGTTCTTCAGCCTCCATCTAGTTGGTGCCTTAACCTGCAAAGCTGGTAGTGGACTGGGCTGCAGAGGGCCCTTCTGTGAACTTCTGGGACTGAGGAATGCTTAAGACAATATGGGACTGGTCCACCACCCTGAGTCACAGGTAGCTGATTCATCACGTGGGTAACACACAGCAGCAGGGCAGGGACTCGCCAGCCAGAATTCTGTTGCACCATTTCCAGGATCTAAAGGTGGCAAGAGGGCCAGTTGAGAGTTCAGGATACTTGACATCATTTGGTGGTGAGGCAAGTCCAGGAATGTAAATCCAGTCTTGTTCCAACAGCCAGGGTCTTACTTGGCCTGGTGACCACCAGACAGGAGCTGAAGTTCAGTGGCAGGTCTGAGGTCAAGCTGGGCAGTCAGTCCGTGGATCAGAGCTCAGTCCAGCAGACTGCATAGCTGGGCATGGCTGTGACAAGCCTGGAGATGGGCACACTTACAGCACAGCTCAGGCAGGAAGAGATGGCCCCAGGCTGAACGGGAAGAGAGCCCGGTGTGTGTGGGCACCCACACAGGGCTTTGTGCCCAAGACCTACAAATGCCCTTAGGGCCTTGATCAGCCCATGGGATGGAGGCTGACCAGTAATCAGAGAGCAGCACTAGCAGGTGGATCTTAGCTGGAAGGGGCAGTATTGGACAGAAGGAAGGATGCAAAGAAAGTCCCTCTGGCTCATGGTGAGGCAACCAACCAGGCTAGATGGAGGAAAGCAAAATGGGCTCCCATTTGGATGAAGCTGATGGCAGTGCTTTTATGGATAGCAGGAGGATGATGTTTTCACCCTCTCTATCTCTCTACTTCATAGGCTTGTGAAAATGCACCCTATAGTAGGCCACCTACTGTCAGTCACCTTTAACTTGTTTGAGGTAAAAGAAGTTCTTATAAATCTTCTCCTGACTTCTTCTATCCCGTCTCCTGATTCCTTTCATATTCAGCTAGAGTCTATTTGGCAATGAAAATATTAATGTTAAATATTTATGTTCAAATGTCCAGTTCCATATATCTTACAGAAGGAACTGAGGATTGATTGCTTGTTCTCTTTGTCTTGATCTTTCACTTGATTTTGTCTTTCCTTTTCTTGTAATGTGAGAGAAAGTTCAACTTTTGAACCTTGGGTTAAAGAGTTTGTCTTGACCTTATGCCAAACCTCTGACTTTTTTACTCTGTGTTCTTGTTCATAGTTTCTAGGAAGGAATAAATGGGCAAAATCAGGCTTATTGTGGATAATAATAACTCTAATAATGATGACTGCAGTCATTATGAGGACCATTTAAAATGTATTTATTTTACAAGTTGTCTTTGGGGTTTTCTGTCTACCTGCAAGAAAAAATACTGTCCTCCAGCCTACTTACCTCTAGGAACTCAGGGACCCTCAACCATCAAAGCTGTCACAGAAGATTGGTTTAATGGCATTATGGGGAGAGGCACGATGCCAGAGTGTTGTTCTTATCTTCAAATAACATCTCCCTGAATAAGGTCCTCTTTGTTTTGGGAGCCATGGGTGTGTTTTGTATGCATTCATTTATTTTTTCAGTTATGTGTTCAGAGATAACACAGGTTGAACTAATTGTCTAAATAAGATTTGGAATTTAACAAATTACAATGTTCAATAACATAATTTTCTTTGACAAAAACAACACAGGTAGTGCTCTCCTGGTTTGACAGCTCTGGGAGCTAGAGTTGATTCAGAAGTGCAAGAATGAGATTCTAAAAGCGTAAGGAAATAAGAAATGTTATTTATCACTGTTTCGGTGTCACCAACTTGTTATTTTTATTGTTCTTCAGAATAATGGGATTTATTGAAGCAGTTTATCCTCACATCACATAATACACGTTGTGCTTGAAGAACGAGGAGGATTCAAAGCATAAAAAAGCACCTTAAATGTAACAGAAATCCACAGCAACACTACACTTTAAAACCTACCCTATTTCTATCCGGAACAAGCAGAAAACAAGTACATGTGGAAAAGAATAGTTCAGTTATTAAAACCACACAAATTGAGATATTTGCATAGTTACTGCCGTGCTCAAATGAAAGAAGATAATTGTGTGTATGAAAGGTTCTGAACAGCTGTCTTTGAAATCAAATAAAGAATTAGATAAACATGCTGGCTGCTTTGCATCTGGGATACAGACACCAACACTCAATATTCACAAATCACTAAGTGGTTGTTGGACACCTGAAATTCTATTGATTGCTAAAGCTCAATAGTGTCTCAGAGACTTGATCAAAAGAGCAGGCAAGCAAACAAATAATTATATAATATTGTGACACTTAGCATATACAAAATACACTGCAAAGAGCAAACTTTCTGACTAGATAAATAACCTCAGTTTGGTGTGGCAGCAACCATAACAGGAAACCTTTCAAATGTTGATTACATAAAATTAAGGACGATACAGTGAAAAAGAGTATTGTAAATCAGACAGCAGGGAATTTCAAGGATCACAAATCCTTGCCTAATATAAATTACAGCAATAAATTCTAGCATGGATTGTTTCTTTTATAACAGTGGTTACCAAGAAAATAGGAATTGTGAGCTAAAATTCCAGGGCATTTAAATCATGATAGTCTCTAGAAGTTTAATTGCTTTATTTTGCTTCCAGCTTGCTCAAAAGTGAACACAAGTAATAGATATAAAACTGTTTGATTGTATAAATTAATATTTGTTTCCTTAGATTCTATGTTAAGTCAACAAATAACTTTCTTATTGTGGTTATTATGGTGAGTGGAAATAAACAGTTAGCCTTATTCTTTCTCATAGATTTTTAGCATGACCCTATTGACATACATTCATGTTTTGAGAATTCCACTGAAAACTGTGGAAAGACACCAGTGCAAAACTGGCTTGTGAGCCAGTCTTAGGGCTTGGCAGAGGTTGTTGACCCCTGGATCTTGTCATTATTACAAAACACTCAAAACACCAACTGCCTGAAAGATAATAGTGATTAAAAAAAAAAAAATCTTTTAAGATTAACTCCCACAGCATTGCACCTTGTTTTTCATCTCACTGGAGTTATTAGTCATCTCTCAGATGGCTTAACAGGAATGGTCACCATACTGTAACCCTGGGCTCTGATTGTGGGGATGTCCTTATGCTGTAATTAGAGGAAAGATATTGCTTCAGAGAAAACTGTGATATAAACATCTAGTACTCTGGCTAGCATTAATTTATTTTGATATGAAGTGATCTGACATCATGTGAAGCCAAAGAAGATTTTCTTCATGTGGTTTACAAACAAAAAGAAGAGCACTGCAAGACTACAGAAAAACACAGCTCTAACAATGTTTATAATTTGGCCTGAGGTTGAGTCCACAGTACCTGCAGGCAATCTCACACAGTGCAAAACACCACCACTGCTTTCCAGTTCTCTGTACCAGGCAGCTCTTAATGCACATTAGCTAGTCATCATGTCCTCATGACTAGTTACATGTAAAAGCAATGTTATAAGTTAACCTGGGACCCCATATATTTTTGGTCAAGCTTCCTCATAAAAAAAAATTCTGATGCTGCATATAACATGTTCCCATCCTTTGACAACAGTTCAAAAATAGAGGCTAATGAAGAAAAAGTCATCTCTGTTCTTACAATTTAAATTTCCCTGTTACCAAAGTATTCAACAGGTCTGGTCCAAAACCAGGACTTCAGCTTTGTATCCAACTATAAGAGATGATGGGTGGTAAAGAATTTCTGCAATTTCCCCACAGAATTATAATGTTTTAGGACCAGTCTGTGCTTATGTTGTTTAAAGAGAAAGATGAGTCTACAGCTACACAGTGTCATCTGATGCCACTGACAATGTGATATTGATTATATATAGACAATGATCCTGAATTGTTCTGCAGTACTCCAAGAAAGTGTGAGTGAAGACTTGAACCCATTATTTATTTACCTAGGGTGCTCCCACAAACATTTAAATTCTATACCTTTAGGGCTTCACAGCTGAAGTAGAGCCATTCCTGAGGTAAGATGTAAACACTGGCAGTAGTATAATGCCTCTGCAGTGAGGCGAGAAGGAAGCACAATTTCTGTGACTCACAGGATTACTTTATACAGGACTGGTTGTACTGGGAAATGCTGCTGAGCTGTGGTGTACAAGGTAATCTCACAAGACCCATAGTTATGGCTTTCAATACATCTTTGCTTAAATAACGGCAACATTGTCTGATACTAAGGGCACATAAAAACCTAATTTATTTTATTTTCCTTTTATATGATTGGAAGTAATGAAAGTGTCAGGAGGTGAGCTATTTCTTTGCAGAGAGTTTGTTGTTTAGTTCCATTACATCAATAAGAAATAAGGTATTAAAATATATTAAAAGATAAATATGACAATTTTTCCCTGTTTTTCCACTGTGATTTGCCTTCACTGTGTCTGTCATTCGTGCAGGAAAACTTAATGGTATAGATGGTGATTTTTTTTGCATTGTCAGTATCTAAGAAATAATAAGGTATGAGCATAGAGATTAGATTAATATGAAATTTTAAATATTGTATTTAGGATGGTGGAACTGTGCCATGTGATCTGCAATAAATTACTTATTTATATTTCACTTACCTATTACAATCCCAGGAACACATTTCCAACAACTCTTGCATTTTTCTATGAAACACTTGATATCAGGACCTTGAGAAAAGAAAATTAAGCATTATGCTGCTGGAGAGTCTCTTAGTTTCACAAACCAAGGATGTATATTTTTAACAAGCCCTCAAGTGAACGTATGATACTAGATTGTGCTGGTTACTCTTGAATCCTGTGTTTTCACCAAGGATTGTGGAGGAAAACAGAAGCACGTTCTCCTCACAACCCTCCTCACTGACCCAGTGTCTGTGTTCCCAGTTTTCATTTGCAGAGCCTGGCAAGTGGCAGTCTTCTTCCCATGTGGTCGTTTTTCAGCAAACAATGATCTGCTCTCCACTATAAATAGCTGCAAATGATAATAATAGCACTGGTAAGGAACCAGGTGAATGACAAACCTGCCTTGAAATGCCCCAGCCCCTACTGATGAGGAGGCTTGCATGCAGAACTATCTGTCAGGTGTGTTCATTTATCATTAACCAACTGGGGAGACAACAAGAACTCAAACACCCCTAGAAAAGAGGCAGTAGCTCTGTCTTAACTGCTGTACGTTTGTTTCAAGGAAAAACTTGTGAACAGAAAGTAGGGCTTAGTGTATTAAATAAATAATTTGCTCTGAGTCAGATTCTGCTATGTTTACTCACTCAGAAAAGTACTTTATTTAGCAGCTGAGTAAGCATTTCACGTAGAGTTAAATATTATCTGAACCAAGAGAAAAGATCAAAAGTTTCTTTTATATTGTGAGAAATAATCAGAAACTTTTTAACCATGGCTGACTATGATGGTACCCAATAACGGTCAGTAGGGCACTTGATTTTAGTGTGGTCATGCACATGCAAAGATTACTGCACCTTTTCTAAGAAATTCTTTGTTGCTGATATTCAAATTATAATTTTCAGAGTCAAATGGATTCTCAAAGTGACAGCAGGCCCCAAAATTTTCCCCTGCTGGATTCCTTCTTCCTGATCCAAAGCACTTTTGGGACTCCTGTAAGAGGTGACAGCAAGCAATCAGTAGGAAGCAATGCATATAATATATACAAATGCAGGAAAACATAGGCTATAGAAGACCTCAGGAAGTCCCTGGTCCAGCTTCCTGTTTGAAGCATGTTAAACTGTGGGATGAGACAG